>PVLD010021385.1:0-31581 GCA_004027595.1 Dinomys branickii
TGGGTCTCACCTACTTTCAGGGCGGATTACGGCACGTCTTCTCCTCTCTCAAACCTCAAGATTTCTTCTCACTCGCTCCTGGCTGGTGGACATCCTTTCTACTTTGCTAAGGAATAGAAAATAAGGATAAAAAATTACCTACAGATTCTCACATCCACTCCTGTTGTTCTGCTGTCATCCGTGCTCCTTGACTCAGCTCTTTCTCTGAGGAGTACTGAATTCCACTGTGGTAATCTCAGGTGAACCCTGCATTTTGCACATTTTTTCCAGCTCAGTTTATGCAATTCAAGTTCTGCCCTCCTGGAATTCTCTTTTCTTCATCACTTTTCTTCTCTCTGGATCCCTTTTGGTGGCAAACACGGTATTGTCTTTTCCCATTTAAAAATCTTCTCATTCTTCCAGTTTTCCCCCAATTTTCTTGCTGAGTTCGCAGCAAAATGCTTTGTGATAGATGCGCATGGATGTTGTCCCAAATCCTGTTCTTCCTGTTCCCCACAATTTTTTCTTTTTTCTTTGGAGGAGGAGGATTAAAGTCCCAGCATCACAAAGGCTAAATCTAATCTACTCCCCTGTGCAAACGCCCAGCCCCTCCTTTTACAACTTCGTTAAAGTAATTATTTGTGACTTTTAAAAACCATGTTTGTATATTTTACCAGAAACCACCATGTTGATATCACTGAGGAAATTTCCTGGTCCTCATGTTATGAGAAAATTGCAGCATATGATGTGCTGGTAGACTGATTTCCCTTTTCTTCTGCTCCTGAATGTTGAGCTGTCTAATTGCCTGACAGTTTGCTGCTTCTGTCTTGTTTTCTGATCTCCACTTCCAAATCATTAAGAGTCCTAGTGATCCAAGGCTCTGCCTCCTGTTACTGGTGACTGCCTGATTCACACTCACTTCCTGGAGACGCTCATCCACTCAAGGGCCATAAATGCTGGGTACTTTGTGCTGCTCTCCTGAAGTGCAGATGCAGATAGACCTGCCCGCTCTGACTTCTGCACTTGGATTTCTCATAGGTTCCTCAAACTCCACATATGAAAAACTGAAATAAATCATTGCTCAAGTCCTCAAACTCTGCTTCTCCGGTAACCTTTATAATCACTGTCATGAGAGTTCCACGTCTCCAAATGTTCAGCCCAGTACTTTCCTATGACTTCTTTTCCAACTGTAAAAGCCCAGGGTCATGTGTTAGCAGACCCTGCAAGATCTCGTCTCCGTGGCCTTCTCTTCTACTACTTTTCTTACTAACTTTGCTCTTATCACACTGATCCCTCTGCGGTGCCTTAAACATCTCACAAAATTCTTGATGTCTCTCTCTACTTAGAATTACTTTCCACATTCTTTTTCATCTTCTTCTTCAAAGTCTGTGATCTCAGGTCACTTTCTCATTGAGGCCTGCTGTAGGGATCCAACTTGCTGTAACCACAATTATCTTGGTCACTTGCTTCTAAGTGACCATGGCTTTGCAAAACTTATAGGATAAAATGTCTCAAAGGTAGTCAGACAATCATGGCTCTGCACAGTGGGGCCGTGTCTCTCTCCTAACTGATGCTTGACAGTTTAACGCTTTTGGATGGCCCAAGTCTATTCTAGTACGTGGCTGTCTTTGTCTAGCTGAGCGTATAAACTCCTTCCCTCAGGCTCAGAGCACAAGGATCCTTGTCTTGCTGCTTCCTGACACCTGCTGCAGGGCACAAGTCCCTACTAAATCCCACTGTGCGCAGTGAGGGATCTGTCACCTTCCTTCTTTGATCTCTCAGCACACCTGCCTTTGGAAGCTTGTTCTCTCATGCCAGGTTTTCCTGAGACACTGCCCGTGATCACCCTGTTTGTAACTGTGCCTCATCCTCTCTCATATGCCCCGGCCCTCTTATCTGCATGGTCTCTCTCCGTATTATAGAATCTGTTGCTCTCTAGTAGCACATCATAGCATTTCCCTATTCACATTTACTGTTTTTTTATTTCTGTTGCTCTCAATTAGAATATACTCTCTCTGACAAGAGGTTTTTTTCTTCTTTTCTCTTTTGATCTCAAACAGGTACAAGTATATTTGAAATATAATAGATATTTAACCAAGATTTGTTGAACGAATAAATAAATCTTTAATTCAGAAAGACCATCTTTAATATTATTGAAAGCAAATCAAGGTGGAGCAGAAAACAATCGAGCTATGAAGATATGCACTCCTGCACTAAAGATAGCTTTAGACTGCATGAAGGGAAAGCAATATAAACTTCCATTTTATAACATCATCCAAGGATTGTGAACCCCATTCACATGACATACAACAATTTCATAAGTGCAATAGTGTGTTTTAAATTATTTTTATCTCATGGTTTAAAAATATATATTATTGAACACTTTGTTGTAGAAATTTATAAGCTTAACTTTGATTAAGACTTTTAATGTTAAGCTACAATGCTCTCAAAAGAATAGAGGTTAATTCTCAAAGAAATCTAAAATTGTCCGTCAGGATACTGGAAAGTCTTCCTAGAAACCTATCAAATATCATAAGCCATAGAATCCATATTCTATAAAATGTTTTTAAATTTAAAAATATATTGGAAAATATATTGGACAATGAATGATTAAAATGTATCTTGGACAGGTACTTGTTAGCTTATTTTTAAAATAAAAGACCACCTAATCAGGGAAACCGAGGTTCCAAATCCTACTACGCTATTTTAATATAAAAATAGAAGGAGCATAAGTAGCAGGAAAGAACCATATTCACACAGACCATTAACAAAGCCCAGAGATTTTCATGTGCAAAGATAAGTACTGGGACTGAACTAATAGTTTTAACGGCATTGGTGGATAGTCAACAGAAGAGTGATAGGTAAATTTTATATTCCAAGATCCTATTTACTTGCCAATCTTCTTGCAGCAAAAGGCGTCATTGATTATTATTCAAAAGGTTTTAAACCTACTAGTAAGATTTTTCTTTCATCAACATTGCAGACTGAGCCCAGAACCTTTGGGCTGAGCTGCATTCCTAGCCTCGTATAGTTTTTACTTTGAGACAGGATTTTGCTAGATCACTGACTCACTCAGGCTGGGCTCAAACTCTGCCTTCCTGGGTCAGCCTTCCAGAGTGCTGGAATTACAGGTGTTTGCCACCATCCCAGCTGCTAGTAGAAATTTAATTACACCCACTAAGAATTTTGGTGAATATTCTAGATTCCAGTATGTTTATTCCTCTCAAAAATATGTAAGTAAGCAGAACATAATTGCCAACTGGTGAATCGTGTCCTTTTAGGCTTCATATTTCATTCCTGCCTTTCTTTATCTTCCTTTCATACTCTGAGTCTTCAGAGACCTTTCCGTCCCACTTGCCACACCGCCCTCCATAGCTAGGGTGTGGATATATTCAGAATATGTCCCTCCCTATGGTTTGTGTCTGGATGTCCCCCCAAAGCCTCACGCAGTCATGGGGCAGGCTTCTAGAGTCTATGACTGATCCATGGTCCAGGGCTGGGATTATGGGTGTGAGCACCACACCTGCCCTGGGGCCGGTAGTTTGCACACAATGGAAGGGAGGGAAGGAGGCTGCTTGCCCCAGCTTCTCCTTTTCGTTCTTTTTCCTTTTCCTGTCTTCTGCTGCCATGAACTGTTGCCCTCTGCCATGTGCCACTCTGCCTTGGAGCCAGCTGAGTATTGACTGAAACCCCCACAAAGCAAGAGCTAAATAAATCTTCCTTCCTTCCTTTTGGGTAAGAGCATTGGATATTTTGTCTCAGCAATGAGAAAAGTAAACAAAACATGCCTCAAAAGTTTGTGTCTTGCAGGATTGACCCTCTGTGTGTCGGTTTTGGCAAGTGGTATGGGCCCATTGAGAAGTGGGACATAGTGCAAGATGATTATGTCTTTGAGGCCACTTCCTTCAGAAAAAAATAAGTTTTTTTTCATACAATCTTGGTTAATTCTTCTTTTTAAAAACATTATTTGTTTGCAAGACACACATTTTACAGTTGTCCTGGGGAGATGGTACATGTACACAACGCAACTTGCATTTCTAACAATCCCTTTCCCTCCTCCTTCTCTAGCTCCCCTTGGTCCCATTGCATTCTAGTTGATACTGTTAACCTCAGTTCATGTGCATGATCACTGAGGCTATTGGGACCTTGTACCTGGCACATCTTCACTCTATTTTCCCACCTCCTTACCCTCCCCCTCCCCCAAGATCCCCAGACCCCTTCCCTCTCCAAGAGATCCGTCCCCTTGTTTCAGTCTATCCTTTATTTATTTTTCTCTCAGTTTGTACTTTGTCTCACTCAGATGAAAGAAGTCATATGGTAATCAAATCTGTGTGATTGACTTTGCTCAGCATTATATTTTCTAGGTGCCTTCATTTTCCTATAAATGTCTCATATTTGCCCTTCTTTACAGCAAACTAGTACTCCATCATATGCAGATACCACAGTTTCTCTCCAATCATCTATTGAGTACAGGCTATTTTCAGGATTTAGTTACTAAAAAGTGTGCTGCTATAAACATTGGTCCCCATGTACTGCATGGTGTGATATCGTAAACTCTTTGAGGAAGGTACCTAGCAGGGGACCCCTAAATCATCATGCAGTCATGGGACATGCTTCTAGATTTATGATTAATTTATGGTCCAATGTTGGAATTATGGGTGTGAATGCTATACCTGCCCTGGGGTGGGTAGTTTGAATCCAGTATAAGGGAGGGAAAGAGGCTTGCTCTTCAGGCTGCCACTCCTCCCTTTTTGCTCTTGTTGCTTTTGCTGTTTTCTACTGCTATGAACAGTTGCCCTCTGTCATCTTCCACCCTGCCTTGGAACCAGCAGATTATGGACTGAAACCTCTACAAACTGTTAGCTAAATAAACCTTCCCCTTTTATTTTGGGTGTTAAGTGTTTTGTCCCAGCAATGAAAGAAAACTATCTAAGACAAATGGAACTGGGAATCCTGACCAGTCTAACATTTCTCCCTTTCGTCTCTTTCTGTTATTTATTTTCAGATGTGAGTGGTAGAAGAGAGTATTATACTGTTAAGTTGATAAAGAAATAATCAGGGTATTTATAGCTCAGTTTTCCTCTCTTTATTTTGGGAAGTAAGAATTCTTTTCTATTCCACAGGAGATAGCTTCTTTCTGCTTTTATCTCTGGTTACCTTTGACTGAGTTTGGCTATTGATGATTTTAAGACAAGATGAGAGAGTAGAGCAATTCCTTCTCTAGGGAGGGGAATAATTGTATATCACTGACTCTTTAGAATTAGTGATGAATGGGAATCATAATAAGCAAGACAATGTCTGTTCGGTATTTTCAAGTACATAAATACATTACATTTTTTATTACCTCTACTTGTGTAAGGCTGATCTACTTTACTAATACTTTAATCTGAAGCTTCAGCTGGCTGGTTACAGAATGTTATTATCTGTTCACTCCCATTAGCAATGGTAACAGTAACAGTCAAGCTTTTCCATAGAAGCCATGCTTCTTTGATTATTTCTCTTTTTGTTTAAAATCAGGAGGGAAAGTTGGGTGCTATTCATTAGGCTTCCTTCAATATTTTAAGTCCTTTTCCCTAATCCTGTCACATAGTTTGGTTTTCTTTATATGGGAGTGCCATTCTTTGTCAGTAAAGTCATTTTTCAGACAGATACTCTCTCTGCCTTCCCAAGGTGTCATTTCCAGACAGTTTTTCTTATTTCTAAGTAGTCAATGCTGTGAGTGTGGGAATGACTGCTTTGGGGAATGTTGTTCATCTTAAATTGTATAATGTTATTAATAAATGGCTAATGCTCATGTTATATATGTGGGAGGACAAGTCTAATGACAAAGAATATTTGAATAAATAAAAGAGTTAAGCTACTAAGTGTGTATCCAGGTCATATTGCTTGAACATATGAGAATTCTATCCATTTTGCTGTATGGGATAAATGAATAGTGTTTAGTAGGCTACATTTACGCTTTCATGAATTCATGGAGGCAAAATTAATCCTGAGTGCTTTCTAAAATGAGCCTTTGCAAGAACAAGGATTTCAGTGATTAGTTTGGCACTTTCATTTTTTTCGGAGTGAACTAATAGAATTGACGTCACTTCAAAACATTTATGCAATATATATATATATATTTAAAAATTAGTAGAGTGATGCAAGGATGTAAATAGAACTTTTCATTTTTCTCAGTTGATACGATAGACAGAACACATAAGGTCTAAAATCTTGAATAGCAGCATAATATTTTCGTCTACTAAATAATACTCATTTTCAACATATAAACTGGGCACTTTTCTGAGAGCTTAGATTATTTGATAGCAGCAACATAGTATTTTCATTTCTTAATGGTGTAGATTATTATCATTATAATTATTGGGTGACCCTTATTAAGCATGCTGTGTGCTGGGCACTTTGCTGAGTGTTTACATTAGAGCTCATCAGCTTTAAAAACCACCATCTCATCCTTTTCACCTTGTGCCCACGTCGCTTGCTGCAGTTCTGTGCAGCCCCGCAGTCATGTCTTCCTCGCCACGCCAGTTCAGTTTGTAAATTACCAGCACAGCCATGTAGTCTGACATAGAATATACAACCCACCAGCATATTATGTATTTTAAACAACCTCTTGACTTCTAACACTTAATTAGGAATGAGATTGAGAAGAGGTGGGATGATCTATGGCATTTCCTAAAAAAAAGTCTAGGAATCTCCTTGGAGAGATGTCTACATGACAGCGAAATGAACAGTGAAGGTAGATATGAATTAATGGCCCCATAATTACTGCAGTTGCCTCCTCTGCTACACTTTTTCTCGTGCTACAACTAGTAGGTAGATTTAATGTGAAATCGAGTTGTTTGAGTGCTACTACAACTTGACAGCTAAATGCATTATGTGGACCAGAGCATCACCTTATATAAGGTGCATCAATAAATTTCAAATAGTCATTGGCAATGCCGATCCATCTACCAATTATATGGTATTGCACTTCACATCTCTGACAGGCGTCTGCTTTTATACCGATTAGAGTATGGGGAATAACTCTAAAAGTACTTTCAGATAAACTACAAAATAGAATTCCTCACATTTATTGGGTGCTTTCTACAGAAACCAGTTTCATAGCCCACATTCTACTTTACACGGTGAGACTGCATGATCCCACACATTTGTAAGATTGTTTTTTTAGGCTTTTAATGTCATATTTTTCCTGTGCCAGAACTCTGGTCTTATTTTAGTTCTGAATTTACATACTTTAAAAATGTAGAAAGAAGCTTTCCACACTTTGCATACAATAGGAAGTTCAATCAAAATGCAGCTTTCGATTTCATGCCTCAGTTTTGTTTTGGAAAAAAGAATGAGAAAGTGATTTTAATCTGGCTAAGAGATGATCCAGACAAATCTCAAAAAGAGACAAGGTTAAGTAAATAAAAATGAACTTAGATGTAGGGAAAAATCCATACATTATATGTATATATGTGTATGTGTGCAATACCTTGCTAGCTAATTCCACGTTTTTCTTTTGATGATTTCAGTATTTTACAAATGTCTCTGAGCTACATGGATCCACACAAAGACACATACTTTGGCTATACCTTGTCCATAAGACATTTCTCTTTGAGGAATCATCCAGCTTTCACCCGGGAGCCCTTACTCCAACCCTTGGTGAATTGTCAGTTGACTCAAAGCCCTAGGTGGTGTCACCCTGAGTGGATGTGTCATGACACAAATTGGAAGCCTTCAGAATGCTTGGTTGGTTTTATTATGTTTAGATGCACTGCATAGCTCCTTCAGGAAGACAAATCATGCTGCTATAGGTGCCAGGCTTTGAGAATTTGCAACCTGACAAACTAGATGTGTCCTGGTGATTCCTTAAGTAAATGAAGTGCTTCCCATCCCACTCCCTCAAATATGCCAGAAGAGTATAGTCCTGGAGCAGGGGCTGACTGCCCCTGCACGTTGGCCTTGACTGGTTTGCAGGGGGTGCTGCTATGCTACCTCATTCCAAGTCTGAAAAGAAAAATAAGATCAGTTTTCATCAAAGAGCCTTTGAATAGTGTTCCTCCTCAGAAGGCTGCCGGCTGCTGTGCTTTCATGCCTACGCTTCATACTGAACCTCACTCAACAGCCTTTAAAATGCATTGATGATTCAGTGTGTCCCTCCATCATGGTTCTCTCTGTGGCAGGTGCCCAGCCTGAGACAAGGCTGTTTTTACCTCAGGATTTATGTGAGAGAGGAAGCCACCTCATAGGAAAGGACATTCTTTAAGGTTATTGTGATAGGGGTTTTTGTTTCAAGGATGCTGGGTCAGCATCAGAAGGGCCATACCTTTCCCTAACTTCATCGTTGAACCTGGATGCTATGCACAGGTATCTCAGTAAAGAGATCCATTCATGAAAAATAAAGAATGTGCTTCAAATAGGAGCTGCCTCTGTTTTTCCTAATACTAGAGCAAGCGAGCACATCCCCTTCAGTATGGAATGGCTGGCACCAACACTTTCTATAACACTGGGAAAGAAACCCATGGGTTTCTGCAGTTATGTAAGACAAACAGTAGAATACTTAATTATTGAGCATTGATGAATCCATTCAGTAGCTTTTGAAACATCCTCTTTGCATAAATGAATGGTGCTTTGGCAACCACAATAGCCCCCCAAATGTATCCTTTGATAAGATCTAATACAGGAAGCCTTGTCACTTTCAAAGGTGGTGGCAGGGTTAGGACATTGTAGCCAAGAAGACACAGTTTCTACTTTTATCAATAAGGGTACTAAGTAATAACAGTAACTCAATGAGCTAGAGGTGGCATCGTAGCTTAGATCTTAAATTAGGAACTCCAAGTGTCTATGTGTTAAAGGTTTATTTATCTTTATAGCTGTGGTTAAACTTAAAATGTAGACTCCAACTGCCTCTGTGTTCAAAGTTTATTTTTACAACAGTGCTGTTCTCAGGTGGTGGAGCCTTTCAGAGATTTACTTTTGTGGGGAGACTACATTACAGGAGATGTTCCTTGTGCGAATGGTGGGACCCGAACCCCACTGCGCATCATTGTGGTAAATGCTTGTTGCACACTCTTGTCTTGACATCTTGCCTGGCCACAGGCCCAAAAACAAAGTGAGCAACTGATCGTAGCCCAAAATGTCCAAAGTTCTGAGTCTAAACACATCTTTAAATGCATCAATTACCTCAGGTATTTTGGTGCAGTAATGGCAAGCTAACCAACACAGTGATAATAATAAGGATAGGCCCTTGGAAAACATTTTCAGTACACTTCTGCAGGCTTAGAAAATGACCTGGCATGAAACTCAGTAGGTCTTGTCTTTTTTTTTTTTTTTGGCGGTACTGGGGATTGAACTCAGGACCCTGCGCTTGCTAGGCAGGCGCTTATTCCACTGAGCTATATCCCCAGCCCCTAGGTCTTGTCTTTGCAGTATACAATAAAGACCAGGGATATAGCTCAGTGGTACAAGTGCCTGCCTGGCAAGTGCAAGGTTATGAGTTCAATTGCCAGTACAAAAATAAAAGAAATGCCATGATTGTGACTGTATTCTTACTCTTCAGCTTGAAAGGCCAGAATATACTACTAATGCTCATGTATTTATCTTAGATAATTTAGGACAAATCTAAATTATGAACAGTTATTAAATTCTTATGTGTAAGAGTTTAATTCAGAATACAGGGTTAGGACATATCCTCAAATAAAAAAGTTAGACATCTTCTGATGCCTTTGACTTTTACTTTTAAGATAAAAATGAATGTTGGCATATTATAACTGACTAAATATACTAAGACATTATAGTTCTGGGTCCACAGCTATGTTCCACGTATGGAAAAAACAGAGAACAAATAAATTTCCCTGTTTTCTTAAAGTTTATACTCTATTGAAGAAGAAAAGCCCAGAGACTGGTAATACATAATCTAAATATTATATTTTGATAAACATTATGAAACAGAGAAGTTGGTACCACATAATTCCACTTTAGACATGGTGTCAAAATCAACCTTACTGAGAACTGACCATGAGAAGAATTCATTATTTCCTATTTTTGTAAAGACTAAAAGTTTTCATTTGTCTCTCCTTAATTTCCAAGCCATATTCAGATTTTGATAATTATTCTTATATTGTTTCATAATGAGACAAAAAATTTCAACTTTTTCTTGAATATACATACTTATTTATTTTATATCTTCAGATAGATGAAGTTTCATTCTACTTAAAACACAAGCCTACATTCTCCAGATTTATGCATGTGCATTATCTCATATCCTCTTTCATAATCTTATTTATTTATAATTAATTGTCAATAACTTTTCTAGGTATATATTTCTAACTACACACTTACATCCCATTAAGTAGATAGAGAAACGAATGCATGTGGTTTTAGATGCAGATAATACACACACAGTTGCAGAGACGAGCTGCT
This sequence comes from Dinomys branickii, assembly GCA_004027595.1. Classification (NCBI taxonomy): domain Eukaryota; kingdom Metazoa; phylum Chordata; class Mammalia; order Rodentia; family Dinomyidae; genus Dinomys; species Dinomys branickii. The sequence continues at coordinate 10,384 of PVLD010021385.1, forward strand.
CCCTTTCCTGTTAAGGTCTTTAGCCTCAGATGTGGTCTGACGTCATGGAAATACGTCTTTCCTTGGGTGCAGTCTGGATTGACAGCTGCATCTCTCTGGAGGGGAACCAAGACAAGCCCTGTGGGGCGGTGCTGCCTGACTGGGCTCCCCCCTCAAGAACTGTGTGGCAAATACTGTGGGTGTACATTCTGAAGTTAGATGACAGGATCACCCATTGTTTTAATACTCATTGTCACAGAAACAGAATCAGTATATATTATCCACTGAAGTATTCACATTTAAACAACCATATACTAAGAAAGAGCCGCTGGTGTGTGTGTGTTAAGGTTTACACCCCCACTAAGCCTCATGTGCTTATATGTGTGGCTTTGGTGAAGCGATGGATCATGGGGCATGGTATTTTCGGTGGATTCTCCACTGATGAGGTTATAGCTAAACGTGATGTTGGGAGGTACAGCCTGGTATAATGAGGTGGGTCCCTATATACCACCCTCCATGCTAGCCTTTTTATTTTTAAAATTAATTGATTGATTAATTTATTAATGACTATCTTTATTAGTACATATTTGCAGTGCACAGTACTTGCACTCATTGTAAGGAGTCGGTCCATGGACATAACACTCCACCGCCCCTTTATTACTAGCCAGCATCTGATTCTCATTTATTCATCTTACAAATCCTTGTAAGCTTAACTATTGTACATACACATTAATGGTCACATTTGTGGGGTAAAAATATTTAACACATAAGACAACTATATGAAATCAAGGTACATTTGTAGATACCTTGTCTATGCTGGATTATAATAATATCTTTCCCTTTTTTCCCTATTATCTGCTTTTTATATTGCACTTTATTTATATATTGAGTTTCTCATATAAGAGATACCACAAAGCACTTAAGATTGCATTTTTTATTACTTCACTTGACATTATATTCTCAGTTTGCATTGATTTTGCTACAAGTGTCACAAATTTATCCTTCTTTTTGGCTGAGTAGCAAACTGAGTACACACCACACTTTTCCCATTCATTTATCTGTTGATGTATATAGCCTCCATCTAAGATTAAACTATGATGAATGATGCTGTTATAAACCTGGCTATGCATCCATCTCTGTGGTGTGAGGTCTCTAACTCTTCAGGAAGAGAAAATAAGGGAAGCGGCTGGGTCAAATGGAATTGCTATTACTAGATTTCTGAGGAATCGCCATACTGGTATCATAGTGGTTGTACAACTTCCCACTTTCAACAGTAATAAAGGATTTACTTTTCCCCATACCCTCAGTACATTTGTTATTGGTTGATTTCCTGATAATAACCATTGTTTCTGGGGTGAACAGGATCCCCAGTGTTTTCTCTAATGACCCACTGATGTTGAACATTTTTTCTTACATTTATTGGACAATTGTATTTCTTCATCTGAGATGTATCTATTTATTTCAGGGGCCCATGTTTTCATAGGCCTTTAAATTTGAAGGATCTACTTTTGGGGGGTTTCTTTATATATTCTAGGTATTATTCCTTTGTCTAGGAGTAACTGGTACTTTTTTTTCTCATTCTGTAGGTTGTCTCTTCACTCTGTTGGTGGTTTCCTTTGCTGTGCAGAAACTTTTTAACTGAATGTTATCCTACCTTTTGTTTATGTTTTGTATTATTTCTTGTGCAAATGAAGTTTTCTTCATAAAGTCTTTACCTACACCTATGTCTTCAAGGATTTTACCTATTTTGTCTTCCAGTACATTAAGTTTTCCTGATCTAATATTTAGATCTTTGATCCATTTTGATTTTAATTTAGTATACAGTGAGAGACGTGGGGTTAGGTTAAATATTCAGAAAAATAGGCATGTGGATAAACTGTTTGCCCAGCAACATTTGTCCAAGTGGCTATCTTTCTTCCAAGGAAAAAATTTGGCCCCTTTGTCAAAGGTAAGATAGCTGAGCATGCTTGGAGTTGTTTCTGAATCTTCTCCTCTGCTCCTTCATATGAGACCTGTCTTCCATCATTCTCATGCTGTTTTATCACCACAGATTTGTAGCATAACTTCAAGTTCAGGATTCTGATGCCCCCTGTCTTGTCTTTGTTGCCCAGAATTGCTTTTGGCCTTTTACCTGTCTTCTGGTCTATATAAATTTTAGAATTGCTTTCTCTACTTCAGAAAGAAATGCTCTTGCTATTTTTATTGGGATTGCATTAAATCTGTACAACAGTTTTGGAAGTGGGTCATTTTGACCGTACTGGTTCTGCCTATCTAGGAACATGGGATTGACTTTGTATTCAGCTACAATACTGAGTTTGGTTAATTCCAGGAGTCTTTTGGGGGTTTTTATGTATAGGAACATGTCAACTGTAAATAATGATAATTTAAAATTTTCTTTTTCTGTCCACATCCCTTTTATTTCCTTCTCTTGTGTAATTGTTCTATCTAATATCTCAAGAACTACATTAAAGAACTGTGGTAATAATAGATGTCCTTCTCCCTGCTCTTGATTTTAGGGGGAAAGCTTTAGCTTCTCTCCATTTAGTATGAGTAACATTTTCATAGATGACCTTCATTAGGTTGAAATAAATGCTTTCTCTTCCTGTTTTCTGTAATCAAGTGATACGCTACTATGACATACCAGAACCTACTTGATACAATGAGACCAGTCCTAAAAGGGAAGTTACAGTGATGAATTCCCTCACTAGAAAAACAGAGTGAGCTCAGACAAAAACCTAATGATGCACCTCAGTGTCCTGGCAAAACAAGCACAATCCAACCCGAAACCTAGGGCCAGGAAGGAAATTGTAAAGATCACAGGAGAAATTGATGAATTTGACACTCAAAACACAGCACAAGGAACGAATGACTCTGAGAGCTGGTTCTTCGACAGATGAAACAAAATACACAAACTCTCAAGGATATTTACCAAAAAGGGGGGAGCAAGACCTCAATTTGTGCAACTGGACATAAAAAGGCTCAAATCACAGAGAATCTCCTGAAAGACAGCAGATTATCAGGAGCTACTCTGAGAGCCTGTATTCAAAGAAAGTGGAAATTGGAAAGAATTTGGTAAATTCCTACATACATATGAAATACGAAAGCTGAACCAAGAGGATATAAAAATCCTGAATAATCTGATATCAGTGAAATTGAGGAAGTAATAAATAAAAAAAACACAATGCCAGGCATGGTGGCACACACCTGTAATTCCAGCCTTCGGGAGGCTGAAGCAGGAGGATCACTGCAAGTTCAAGACCAGCCGGGGCTATAAAGTGAGCTCAAGGCCAGCCTGAACTGCACAGTGATACCCTGGCTCAAAAATACAACACACACACACACACACACACACACACACACACACACACAAACTACCAGCTAATAAAGCTCCATGTCCTGACACACTCATACAACTTTAGAACTCTAACGCCAGTACTCCTCAGATTCCTTAATGAAACGGATGGGGAAGGAGTACTTGCAAAGCCATTCTCGGAAGCAGGGACTCTCCTGTCCTCTGTTCAACTCTGGTTCCTGCCCACAATACCATGAGCTGTTTTTCACGGGCAGTGCCCTTTGCAATTCTGGAGGCACTGAAAGCTGTCTAAACTGTGAACCAAAATAAACCTTTCATCTTTATAGAGTTGTGGACGTCAGTGTCTTATCTCAGTGATGAGAGAGTAACTAAGACAGGTTAGCAAAGGAAACAAAAAGCCATTATATTGTGCCACTTTTGTTTTGTAGCATCATGTATGTTTTTAGACAAAATACACGGAGCAAGAGGAATCATGAAAATAACTAAGTGGAAATACAAGAACAACTGGTGTCCCAAACAGAACAAGTTGGAATAAAGCCGAAGGAAATATTTCTTGTATGGACCATTCCCACAGGGACCTTGGGTGCCGTGAAGGGCAACTTTGGTGATGACCTGAGAATCTGACTTAGGATCCTAAAGAAGTTTATTGTGAGAGAGTGGAAAGACAATGGAGGTTGAACGGAGGTTGAACAGACACAGGGAAGTTTAAGTTGGAGGAGCACAGAGTAGAGTGGAGAGCAGATCCGAAGAGTGGGGATGCACAGGGAAACATACTAAGATTGAGACTAGTTAAGTGGTGAGAAATTAGGTACTTAGGCAGAATATAGGAGAAATTATACATAAAATAATGCCTATGTTTTTAGAACAATAAGGTATTACTGCAATTCTTTTCAGCTCTTTTACTTCCCAAGAGTGTTCTTGGTTGCATAAATTAAATGCATAAATTAATTTCTCTCAAAACTGAGGAGAGCGTTTTGGAAATGAGATATATGGTGCCAATAGGGAATAAAGCAAATGTACAGACGTGGCCCACAGGGAGGGAAAATCACCAGACAATGGAGTGAGGACAGGCTTGGCAGCCTCAGTGAGGAGAACAGCAGATGGGGTGTAATTTTTGTGAGTCCTCACACAGATGGTTCACCAGATGGATTCTCCCAGGTTCATACAACTTATGTGTGCTTTTCAGCTGCTTATCAGGATAGGCAAGGCCACTTATGTGCAGGGAAAATCTTTACTTGATGCAGGTTATTGAAATATAACACTAAAATAAATTGGATGTTGGCAACATTTTATAAAGTGCTTTTATTAACTGTCATGTCTAATTAGACCAAGACATACAGATAATGTTATTCTGAAGACACCAGACTTCAGAAAGAACTCATAGGTCATGACTTGGAAAATATTATTTTAATACTCTACACAGATTTGATTTGGGAACTTTAATTTGAATTTCAAGTATTAATTGACTGGACTGTCCTTTGAAACTTTAAATTAATAGCAATTTCTACTTAGATAATATGCCAAAATGTAGGAATTAAAATGTAAAGTGATTTTAAGTGAAGTAATAATGTATTCATGTAAATTTAATTCATTCTTTAATATAATATGTTGTATTTTGTTGACATTTATACTAGTAAATATCCAGTAAGTACTAACATAATACATGATTAAATTCATTATCTTTAGCAAAGTCTTATCATGGGGATGTGTACAGGGTTCCAATTTTGAAGTAAACATTCAGTACCTTCCAGAGCATTTTGATTGATGAATGGATTGGTTTGGAGGAACATAGCTTAGAGTAAAGAGAAAATGACAATGTAATATTTTAAAACAATGAGTTTTCAATTAACTGTCTTTCATTAAGGTATAGTTATGCAAACTGATGATGAAAATAAGAAATGCATTTTATTTGGGAGCCACTCTTTCTACTACATGGAAATCTTAACGCATATTAGTGTAAATTCTACCAGGATGTGTTTTTCTTACAAAAGCTACTCTATGGTATTGATTTGGAAGATCAAAAGAATTTGATCTGTCTGGAAGTAGTACAGACAGATGGAAACGGATCACTCTAGAATTTTTCAAAACTAGTTTTCTTTAAAGAAAAATGTATCAATGACAAGATGTCTTGGATAAACCGTGTAGAGAAATCTATTCTCTTCTAGAGAATTTTAGACATTATTTCCCTTGATTCATACGGTTGTCATCTCACGAGCATCGCAATTACAGTCAACTTCATTTGACGAGTGAGGAAAGTGGGACGTGGAAAAACAGAACAGCTAAGGAAAACGAGCAGACTTCCCAGGCCGCAGCTCATTCCTATCAGCAGAGGTTTGCTGAAGGCTTACAGCAAGCCACAGTAATAAGGTTGGGCTACTTTGCAGAGTTTTATCACTAAGTATGTAATCTTAAAATGTCTAGAGATTGTGTCTACATGTAAATGGACCAGGTCACTTAGAAATTTTATTTACTCACCCAAAAATTAGTTTTGTGGTTTATAATTTACCCAATTTCTGAAAGTTATATATAGAATATTTATGTGCTAGGCACTTTGGAAACAGAAAACACCTAAGTTTGTGTGAGAGAGATAAAGACAGTACAAAAGACAAAATGACATTTCTGGAGAGTCTTGAAGGAGAAGCTGAAAAAACTGGTGAAAAATGATGCTGTTTTGTCGGGAGGAAAAGTAGCACACAAGAAGTCAGTGCACGCAAGAATCCACAAAGATTTCAATATTGTGGAAGTGTAAACTCAGAGTCATAGGGCAGCAGGGTACAGAAGCAGCAGACAAATCATTACTACATGACCGAGACTGTGAACATAGAAACCAGCATGCCCTGGATAAAAGATTATATTTTACCTCCTGGAACTAAAAGTTCATGCTTTTGTGAGAACAGAGATTAAATTTTCTAGTCTATGAGCAATATAATGCTACTGGGAATTTTAAACAGAAGCCAAACTGGTGAAGTTTGGTTATTAAATATAACCATTTAAGGCTACTTACAAAGAGTTGATTCAAAATTTTATGCAAAAATATAATGTAAGGAAATAGTTGGAACTACACTAAGGCAAGTGGGAATTAAAGTTTCAGTTGAAATTAGGTGTTGGGATTGCAAGGAGTTAGGAGTTGATAGAATTTCAAAGTACAAAATGATGGGTTGAGGGAAAATTACAGCGCACAAAATCTTTCCCAGGTTTCTCATTTGAACCACTGGCAATACTAATCTAATTCATCTTTGTAAGCCAGGAAAAATGGCCATACTTGGTTACTGATGAGTGGTTGAGGAGAAAAAAGGAATAGAAATGGTAAACAATAAATACTTTATGTCATGTTAGCTGGTTACACTTGAATTCTTTGGGGAATATCCAGGTTGCAATGTTTACTACCTGATTGATTATAGTGGTTTGGGGTTGGGGGGACATTTTTAGTAGACAGCATTGTAGCCTCAGGAGTTGAAATTTTGGCCACAAATCACATTCTCAAGGAAAATTTATACAAAGTAAGGATATAGAATGATCAGATGAGGTTGAATGAGTTCAGGGCATTTTGGCCGTAGATGGGATAAGAAACATCAAAGGAAGATGGAGAACAAGAAGTCTGTAAAATAGCAATGCTGACCATTTTTATATTCTCTTGTAATCATTAGTTTTCTTCTTAGCGAAAAATTAAGAGTACAAATCTCTTAGGTGTTATCTTCCAGTTTATTTATTGCTGCATGCATTGTGTTTATAACAGTGTCTGGAACATAACGTAATGGAAACTAAATACTGTGTGGTCGGTCCTACTAGGGAAGGAGGGGCATGTGAGCCACATGCAAGAAATCCTATTGGATGAGAAAAAAAGAAAGAAATTCAAAGTTATTGGTAAATATGAAGGAGTATAAAAATATATTTCCTTTTACCATGTCCAAAACAGAGCTTTAAGAAGCATCAGGACACTTGAATTGTAATATTCCAGTAATGCGCTTTTTTTTGGGAACTAAACCTTTATGCTTATAAAAAAGAGGCTTGAAAATAATAACATAAGTAGGGCTTCAGCTAGAAAAATTTTTTCTTTGAAAGTCATTCACTTGAAAATCTTAATTTTGCATAAAGACCCTGAGCAACACCATATTGGTCATCTTAACCAGTGTTTTCTTTAGAATGATATAACTCAATCAGAAATCCATCTGCCATTTTCACAAATTATTTGATGGTTTACATTTTAATTCTCAAGCAGATGTACTAACATCTACTTTTCATGAACTGAAAAGTAACACTTCAGACATTATTACATGTTTTCTTGGAATTATGCTTTAGTGGAAAGTGTGTATGTTCCTATATGCACTGACTTAGGCTGTGTGATACACTCAGTGTGTGGAATACCCAGCAGTACTTCCTTTGCTGCCTTGTATTTTCTTACTCAGAGATATTTGCTTTTCAACTATGATATCTTTCAATAAATACAGAACTACTTCATATTTTTTTATGCACATTTACTGTGATTTCTGTCCCAAAGCAGTCTGTGTTCCACTTCATGACAAAGAGATCTTTCATAAATGTAAACCATATTTTCTGAATTCTGTGTCTGAAACTTCACTGATTCTGTAAATGACTAAGGGATGAACCTAAATTCCTTAAAACCTGAGTTTGTGTCATTTCTAGCGGCTTTCTGGCCTCAGTACTTTGAATGGCATCCGTGCCATGGTTTGCAATGTTTTCTCATCAGTTCATACTCTTCACCACCATTCTGCTCATACTTCCCATCTGTCTGTTTTCAAAATTCAGTCCATATATTTTCTTCAAGAAAGTATCCTCTGTCTTCCCTTGCTCAGAAGGAAATGACAACTGCAGTGTCAGATACGAGACCCAAACTTCTGTGTTAACCTTCACACTGTTTAATGCTGCTTTGTCTCTTGCCTGAGTGTCTCTTCCTTAACTGCTACCATTTACCTATAACTGTATATCAATGATACACACTGAATTAGTTGATAATAATTATCTTAGGCTGCCACTATTTCAAATCAAGAACTGGATTTTACCTTCTCACAAACTAAGTCAGTGTTTGGCTCATAATTATTTTATGAGTGAAGGAATTAATTATAGAATAAGTGTACTAATGAACATAAACACCATAATTCTGGGATTAAAAAAAAAAGAATCTAACAAATAAGTAGATATCACTATGGGAATGTGGGCACTGGGTTCAGGACATCTTGTCCATTTTAACTTCAAAATATACCCAGAATCTGAGCACTTTCTACTCTTTATCTTCACAACTATGGCTTCATTGTGAGAAGTCATTTTTCCCTTGCTCTGATTCCCATGAAAGTCTTGAAACTGGTTCTCTCAGCTTTTACCCTGATTCCAATATTTTAAAATAGTAGTCAGAAAAAAAAATAAACAAACTTGTAAATTAGATGAATTTGCTCCTTTGCTCAGTTGCGGTTTGAAAGTGTTCTTCAGAATGTACATGTTGCAAGCTTCACCCCAGGGGTACTCTGTAGGAAGGGGCAGCCCTCTGGAAGGTCTTCATGTCAGGAGTTTAGTGCTACTCAGAGGTATCTATCTGAACTCTTGCATAAAAGGTTCATGATGTATAAAGGCTTTGCAGAGCAAGTCTGCTCAATTCTGCCATGTGAGGACATGGTAGTTCCCACCTCTGGAAAGTACAATATTCAATTTGCCTTTTGGAAGTAGAGATCATAACTTTAACAGATGACAAACCTGCCAGTTCCTGATCTTGCACTTTTCAGGCTCCAGAAATTTTAGAGATATTTTCTGATCTTTCTAAACTATCTAGCCATGGACATTTTTCCCAGCAGCAAAAATATACTAGATGTGTTCTAAACTTGTCATTCTGAGTAGAAGCTGAAGTCATTGTGGTGATACCCAAGACCCTTTATGATCTTACATCCATGTCCTCCAGCCCCTGCTCCCTGACCCGCCATCTTGCATTAATTTTCTGCCAGCCACATTGTCATTTTGTTGTTTCTGAATCCTACCAAGTACATTTTGTACTCAGAGCTTTTAATCTAATGATTTCTTCATCATACAATTATTTTCCCTTCTGAGTCTGGCAAATTTCACATCTCCTTCAGATGTTTGCTCAGAAATAAATTTTTTCAACAAAGCCTTATCTTGATCTGCCTTGGCTGATGTAACACAAATATTACAAACTGAGTGGACAGAAAAGCAAACATTCATTTCTCATAGTTCTGAAGCCCTGAACATCTGGGGTCAAGAACTCACAGATTCCGTGCTTCCTAGTAGTGCTGAGAGCCGTTTTACTGAGCCCTCATACGGGAGGAGAAGGTGTTGGAGCGCCCTCATGGGTTTCTCTTAAAAGGACACTAATCCCATTCTCTCAGTTCAACTCTCAAAACCATCTCCTCCCACAGTAGCATCCTCCAAACATCTGCAAATAGGGGCTAAAATATCAGCATGTGGATCTGGGTGGGACGCAAACACTGCGCACACAGCAAGCCCACGGTGAGGAAATCGTGGTTTGGTGATCACGCTCATTCTCCCCGCACCACATAGCCGCCTCTGACGCTGAACACAATGGTAACTCTAGATATGCTGCTCACATCTCCTGTAGACCAGCATGGAGTTTGCTAATAATTCATTTCTAATCTTCTGGATCAGGACATCAGAATACTCTGTCCTCATCTTTGCTCTAAGTTTTCAGTGAACAATTTCCAGCCAGTAACATTAACTGAGGGTTTTAGGCGAGGTCCATTCCTGGAAGATTAGGCCCCCTTTATGGGAGACTCCCCTCAAGGATTTTCCATTTGATAAGCCAGGCCTTTCTTCAAACTCCGTCATACTCCAGAGTCTCTATTTCCCTTCTTGTCCGTCTTCATTATTAAAATAAAAACTTCCCCACTGCTCGCAGACTGTTGCTTCTCCAGCTCATGGTCTTTCTCCTTCCCACAGAATTCTCACCCCTCACTGTGTTTTGCGTATCCATTTTGGCCTTAGCATCTGCTTCTTCGAGGATTCCAATAAACACGCTTACTGTGCTTTTCTTTTCTCTGTGACACTGATTTGTACCCAGGTATTTTGTGAGTATGACTGAGTGAGCATGGAGAGATCAAAGGCATTGAAAAAACTTGTAATTACAGTTTCCTGGAGGCGGGGATACACATACTACAGCGGGCAGGGTCAAAGAGGAAAGAACCAGTTTGAGCCACAAGGCAGAGGAAGGAAGGAAAATTGTAGCCCAGGGTCCTTGTTGTTGTTCTTTTCCTATAGGGCAAGTTTAGCTAATCTGAATAACGTCAGCTGGATCTGGGATCTGGAAGTAGATTTAACTGTGTGCTTCCTGACTGAGGCTGATGTAGTGCAGAGGAAGTACTTGTGGGGTGTGTCAAAGTTATAGGAAGGAAACGATTATTGCTATGTACTTCTGACTAGGGGGTTCATAATATGCTTTGTGTGAGTCCTTATAAGGTGGATCGCAACGGAGTTCTAAATTACTTTGATTGTTCTTTTGGTCCCACGGTCAATGGATTGTAAAACGGATGTCAGAAGCAAAACAAAACAAAGCCCAGGGTAGGCACATCAGATAACCTAGTGCAGTGGTCAGCAAACTATAGCGCACTGATCATGCAGCAATTTATGTTTTTTACTATTTAAATTGTACTGAACACTGTCATGTTCATCTGTTTCTGTGTTGGCTGTGCCTGGCTTCGTAGTATAATGGAAGTTTGGTGGCTACAGCAGTGACCTCTGATCCGAAAATCCTAATACATTCCTATCTTTGCTTTCAGAAAAGCTTTTCAAGGCTTTCTTATACCTGGTTTCCCCATTAGAAAGTAGGTAGCTCTGTAACAGGGATTTTCTTTATTGTACTGACTGATAGGTTATACTGTGGTTTAGCCTGTGATAGGAATGAAATAATCATTTATTAATGGATGAGCCAGGTAAAACAATTACATTCTTAAATTTGTATTATATGATACAAACTTTTCCTAAACTAAATATTAATTTTCTCTTCAGTAGGGCCATTTACAAAGGCTAAGTTTGAGGCATGAATAATACAATGTTTGAAAAATGCTTAATATATTCCTATCTATGGTAACCATTGAATAAATCCTAGATGCTTAGGGCATAAGAGCATGTATTACTTTTAATGTAGATGTCTAGGGATATAAAATCAGCTCACTAAGTGGTACCTCACGTGTCTACACTGAAGATTTGCTTCGGAGATGGATAGGCACTATTTAAAACAAGTTTAACAGTATTTCTTGTCTGTCCCAGTGGCACAATGTGCTCACTGCAGCAGCTCATATGCCCAGTGGGATTTTATTTATAGCAGTGTGTCTGTTGAAGGATTAAGGAAGCAATACACATTTAGGTGGTTTTCATTCTTCCAACTTTAAATAAAATCAACCAAGAGAGAAAAGAAGAAAGCAATCTCTTTGTAATCTACTGTTAACATATAACTTGAAATTGATATTGAATTGGGCATATTTATTTAAGCAATTGAACAATTTATTCATTGCATTGTAGAGCTTCTTTTCTAAAAGAACCATCATTTGCAAATGTTAAGGTTTTATTTGTATCTCTGGGGTATTCAATCTCCTTTAGCAGATACTTCAGAGATTTTCTGTAGATGAAACAACTCAGCCTAAGAAATAGGAAAGGGTTACTTCCCCGCAACTCCAGCATAGGACGGCTTGCCAAGCTGTCAGTGTGCAGCTGATACCTGCATTCTCATCGGCACAGCTGCTGTCTGGTTTTGTTTGTTTTTCTCTCTACCATTACATTTTCAGTCCCTTGTGCCGAAACCATGCCTCAGATACTGTATCTATCAAGTTCACTGGTTTCTTTTAGACTTCATGTCTGGTGATGCCTCCCAATCTGCATCTTTCTTCACCTCTCAGAAGCATGTGACCCAGATAAGGATCCCCATCCTTACCTTTCTGTTTGAACCCACTTGTTTTCAGGTTAGTCTTCTTTCCCTAATCCCTGTTCTCAGTTTCTGTAGGAAGCCTACTTTCTCTGCTTACCTACCAAGGTCCTGGTCTTCGTCTCCTTCTTTATTTTCTTTTGTATCCTGCCCTCTGTTTTTAGGGGGTATTTTATCACTTTAGTTACCCTCGATGTTTTGATAATTTTCAAAGTATTTTGCTATTGTAGATGTGTTTCATGGTTCCAAGCCCCAGTTTAGCTCCTGATCATGTAGAAATAGATGGGCATTTCCACATGGAACTCAACAGTTCCATGGGAAAATAATCTTCTTACTTAAAGATATTCTTATTTCTATTTTTTATCACAATAACTTAATGCCTGGTATTTCAAACAAGCAACTCGGTAGACAATTTAGGCAACTCTCTCCCTCTCTAACTACTTGCAATGAATCACAAAGCTCTGTTGAGGTTTTTTTTCTTTCAAATATTTCTTGAAGTTTTGTTCTCTCCCTTTTCACCGTTACTTGTAAAAGTTGTTGATTAGTATGTAATATATATTTTCTGATACCATGTTCTTCTTAAATGTCAAAGTGGATTTATGAACAGGAATGTGTATCAACCAGAATCTAATTGAAATCATTAAAAGCCTTAGCAGGTTAAGATTGGTTAAGGAATCAATCAGCTGTTCTAGAATTATCTCAGCTGGTATTAGAGAGTTAACTTGGAAATTTCCCCACATTTCCAGGTCTGTGTCCTAAAGAATCAGTTTCTGCATAAGAGGCTGCATCTTATAAGGATCCCTGTGATAAAATTTTATCTCAAAGACACTTCCCTGTTTGTATATTGACTGAAGTTTTTACATGTGTCTTCTTTACTATAAGTCTCAAGCTAAATAACATAATGCAAATATGAGATAGAGAACCTGTCACTGCACTTATAGAGTAATTTGGGGGGCTGTTTTATCCTAATGGAAGGGTTACATGAGATAGTGCACATTAACTCTGGAAAGAGGATGCTTCTACAGATACTACAATGGTGTGTAAATACTTGCACAATTTCAAAACATCTCCTCCTTCTCCTCTTCCTTCTCTTCTGCTTCCTCTTCCTTCCTTCCCATCCCCCCTCCCAGCCTCTTTCTCCTTCTCTGCCCCCTTCCTGTCAGCCATAAGGGATCGAGTTTTCTTCCCCAGCTGCTTCCTGCCAGGAAGCTCTGGCCCAGAGTGTGTGCATCCAAACAGGGTCCGTTAGTCATGAACTGAAGCCACTGACTTGTGAGCCAGAACTCGCTCCTTTTACAAGCTGATCAGCTTAGGGACCATCATCATTAAGTTTTACCATACTAGAAAGTTGAAGAACACAATTTCTAATCAATTCCTTAATGCAAAAGAAATTCTTTTCAACATATACTTACTATTTTTCAAACTTTTCTTTGAAGTATAAGATACATAGAAAAAATTTAAATGTTACAAAAGAAGCTCAATGAACTTTCACAATCCAGCAAAACCATAAAACCAATTGCTAAGTCAAGGAGTAGGATATTTAGAAAACAATACCAATGTATTTTAAAAGGGGGAACAGATTTTTGCCAGCATGGCAAAAGGCTAGGCTTACTGTGATAAATCATTATTCTGACTTAAAATAGCTTTGCTTATGCTACTTTTGCTGTCCTCTGTATATAAATTGACAAAGTATTGGTTGTGACCATTTCCCACGTGGTCCCTTGGATTGTATGGAGGAGCACATTTTGGAATTTGTTAAATCAGTGTGAGTTCTTCACTACTTTGTGATTCTCAGTTATTACTAAGCCTTTCCAGATGCTATAAACTTAGCCTCTGCTTGTCTTTTCGTTCGTGTCTCTTCTCTCTGCTTCATCAGCACCACCTTATAATCTGATTCCATTAAATCATTCTCTACATTTCAGTTGTGTTATATTTTTGCACTGTATACATCAGCTCCGTTGTGGCTCAGTTTTGCCTTGGCTGCCTCTTCCACCTGGGTCAAGGCTCACTTCAGTCCTGAGTAACTTTATTCAGTGCATTTAAAAATATCAATGATGGTTAAGTTCTAGTCTAAGTACTCTGATGTGTCTCAATTCTCACAAATATCAATGATGCAGAAAAATATAAGAAACTAATTTTAATAGTTTTATATGAAACTAGACATGTTTAAAGTTGTGATTCAAAGTTAGGGAGAGATATGGAAGAAGGCAGTTCAACAGGATTATTTAAGATTCTGATGGCAGATGGAAATTGCCTGGCCCAGAGGAAGGCAGAGGCTGAGTTTCAAGGCAACTATGATGTTAGCTTTTCAACCTACTAAGTTTTGGGACAGTCAAATGAATGCATTTAATAATCAGCTGAATGTGAGCCTGAAATGGATGAGACAGGTCCATTCTGTGTTGTAGATCAGAGATTATGATATATAAGTGATATTTCAAATTGAAAAGTAGACAAACTTGCCAGAGAAATCAATGTAAATTAGCTGAGGTCTGATGAGTACAATTTCATGATACATAGAAGTGTAAGAAAAGCAAGATGGAGACAGGAGATCAGAGACAGCACATTCTTCATGAAAACTTGACATAACATAAACAAGAGAGGGTTAAGGTATAATCTTAGTCTTGCTTCTGGCAGAAAGAAGAAAATGATGAACAAGGCTCACAAGCATATGGGTAGGAAAGCAGAAAAGTAATTGTCAGTAAAGAGAGATGAGTTAGGGGAATGAGCTACAGAAATTAATGAAGATTTATAAATGTCACTGAGAAGGAAAGAAGAGAAACTATCAAGAGCAGGTCCCTGTGTTATGGAGTGAAGTGCTGTCTGAGAAGTGACTGGCGGCTTATCACTGCAGACGGGAACAGCACCGCGCAGCTCTGTGAGCAAATGTCTAGAGGCGCTGCCTGACTCAACATTCTGAACTTTTCTCATTAAAGCTCTTCCAAATTGAAGAAAGCCACGTTTCAAAACCACTGTCAACCCTCATGGAAATGAATTGAGTTTGGGAGAAAGCAGAGCGTGTTTACATGACACACTAATGTAGCTACAAAGCAATGTAGCTACACATTTGATGAAGTGTTTTGTATCCCTAAATTAAAGGAAAACATTAAGATAATTTTGATTTATATAAACTAATTCAATGATATAAAATTGTAAAATAATACTTTCTCCTTTCCTTTTAAATATGATTTAAAATTATGTTTCTAGGATTTTATTCATTGAAAAATACATTCATATGATAATTCCAAAAGCTACATAAAATAACACCCTCTAAATCTTATTTTTGAAGAAGTCATCCTTGTTGCTATAATCTGAAACTTGACCTTGGAGTCAAGACCTTGACATCAATGTGGTAATAATTTTGTTTAGTATTAAAAGCGATGTTATGCTACTATTCTGTTTCCACATTAAATATTTTCTGTTATTTTCCCAGTGTACATAGCTTCCAGGAGAATGAGTTAATTAATATTTCACAACCTTCATTAAGTTTAAGTTACTTCTTAATGTTGTGACTTCCACACTTACTAAATGTTATATGCATATGTATAAATCCTACCTCAAATTTTGAATTAAAGCCTATTTTTACAAAGCACAGAAGGCTATACTTGAGAAATTAAATATCTATATTAATATTCATAATTGAGCTTACATTTTGGTGGATAAAGTTTCAATTACCAATTTGATTATATATACCAAATATACAAATATCATTTAAAATCTGAAATAAATTTGTAAAATATAAATGTTAGAATACAGATCCAATGTCCTGAGAAGAAATACATTCATTTCTTAGTGCTGCTGTAACAAAGAGCCATAAAGTTGGTGGTTTAAAATAAATGAAATAAACCAGGCATGGTGGCACACGCCTGTAATCTCAGCACTTGGGAGGCTGAGGCAGGAGGATCTTTGAGAATTTGAGATCAGCCTGGGATACAAAGTGAGCTCAAGGATAGCCTGAACTGCATAGTGAGAACTTGTCTCAAAAAGCTAAAAACCCCACAAAAAATAAAATAATGAAATAGTTTTTCTTCCAGTTCTGGAGGCCAGAATTCTAAAATTGAGGGGTTAACAAATCCACACTTCCCTCAGAGGCTTTCACTGAAATTCTTCTTTTGCTATTTATAAATTTTGTTATGGCCATTGTTACTTAAATCTCTGTCCCTGTCTCTGTGTGGTTCTGTCCTCCTGGTGTCTCAGCTTTTTCTGTCTCCAATAAAGGCATTTGTCATTAGATTTAGGACCACTGTGAATAATCATTTCCCCTAAAAGTTTTGCATATAATCACATTTTTGCCAAATATACAGTGATATTTACTCTACTTTTACAGATGGCAATGTGTATTTTTCCAGGGACGAGGAAATTAATGAATTTTGAAAGAGCTATTTGTTTTTCTTCATACCACAGAAAACTCAAAATTCACTTCCGTTTACTTCATTTCTCTTCTTAAATTTTGTTCAAATCATATATTATCTTTTGACATACAAAATAGTAGCCCAAAGATTTACAGATATGTTTATAGTACACTAATTGCAAAATTCCATTAATTGAATAATTTAAAAACTGCCCCCCACTAATTTCTATTTTAAAGAACTTCAGAATTAATTATCAATGACTATTCATTTGAATTTGTTCCTGATTTAATTCATTCCTTATTCAAATTAGTTATGCAGCTTGCTAAGGGGAATAAATAAGCACTAGGTAATAATAAAAGTCAGTTATGTTTTGTATATGTATATTTACAAGTCTAGAAAGTAAAATTTATATATTTTCACTTTATTATTCTGCTGAGACTGGAAATCAACCTCAGGACCCCATGCTTGGCAGGCATGTATTGCACCACTAAGCTGTGTCCCCAGCCTACTAAAACTTATGGTAGTACTGGATATCTGGATATGACCAGAAGTAAAAGTAAATATAGAATGAAAATAGTAACTAGAAACTATTTCAGAGAAGAAAATGTACAACTATTAGTAGAGGAACTACAGCATATTTTTGAAAAAATTAAGTGCCAATATTTTTTTGTTTTTAAAGTCACTGTTCACAGTCAGAAAATACAGTATTAAGATGATGACACTCCCAAATGGGTCTGCAGTTTCAAAACAATCTCTCTTTAATTTCTAGCACTTTGTTTTGTACATATTGACAAATATATAATAAAATTTACATGGATATGCAGAGAAGCACAAAATAACCAATATAGTGGAGAAAAAGGAAACAGTTTTACACAGTCCCCAAATTCTAAAGTCGCTGAAAAGATATTGTGCTCATGTCTGAACTCGCATATGGGTAGATACGTAAACCACTGAAGTAAAATCAGGGCTCCAAGAAGGTGTATTTCAGGTCAATTAATCTCAGAAGCACTACTGACCGAGTACAGTGGGAGGAAAATAGCTTATTTTTCAGCAAATAGCATGCAGACCAAGTAGTATGTACATGCCCAGGAATGAAGCTGGACCTCCCTCCCTCTACCACAACAGCACTGACATAACATCGACAAAGCACATAAATATAAGAATCAAAATTGTAACATTCTTAGAAAAAATATAGAACTAAATCTTCACGTCCGTTTGTTAGACAATGATTTCTTAAAATAACATCGAAAGCGTGTTGAACAAAAATATTTGTATATGGTAACAAACTGTATTTTATTAAAACGAAAAACATTTGTGTCTCAAGGAACAGCATCAAAGGAAAAAGAAAACTAACAGAAAAACATGCTTACACATCCTGTACCTGATGAGGAAATTTTATTTAAAGAAAAATACTTGTCATTCAATATTAAAAACATACATAGCTAAAGCAAAAATTGGCTAAATATCTGAAGAGATATTTTTCTAAAGATGATATGAAAATGTTCAATATATGATACAAAGATACTCAAAATCATTATTCCTTAAGCAAATGAAAATCAAGTCTTCAAGGAAATACTGTTATGGCTTGTGTGTAGAAGTCCCCAAAGCCTCATGCAGTCACAGGGCTTTTTCAGAGGTGGCCGGATCTAGAGCGTACAGTTGATTGATTCCTAGTGCATGATGGGATGAAGGGTGGAGAATGGCTAGATCAGTCCACTGCTCAGGTTGGCACTGCCCTAACCCTGGTAGACAGGACACAACATAAAGGACAGAAAGGAGCTCCTTTCCCTCTTCCCTGCTTGCTTGCTTTTCTGTCTTTTGCCACCATAAACTATTTCTCCTCCAGGACGCCCCTCTGCCAAATTACCATGCCACAGACTCAGCCCATTGTAGACCAAAACCTCTACAAACTGTTAGCTAAATAAACCATTCCCACTTTAGCTTAGACTGTTGGGCATTTTGTCTTAGCAACAAGAGAAAAGTAACTCAGACAAATATTTTACACTCGCTAGGATGGTTATAATAAAAAAAGAATGATAATAGCACTAGTTGATGGAAATATGGAAAAATTCGAACCACGTATTTCTTCTGCGTGAGAACGGTAATATGGCAGAACTGCTACGGAAAACAGCTTAGTGGCTCTGCAAACCATAAATACAGAGTTCCTGTGGTGTAATGATTTCATTCTCTAATATATACCCACCAATGAAATCAGGCCCACACAGATACCTGTGCACAGATTCCCCTGCCGCAGTGCTATGACAGTAAAATGGTGGAAACGTAAGTGCGCGCTAACTGAGGAGCGAGGCATCAGGATGTGGCCTATCTCTTCTATGGCAACATTATTCAGCAACGAAAGCCGTACGATAGTGGTGCGTGCTATTGCATGCAAGAGTCTTACAATCACAATTCCAAGTAAAATACTTTAGTTACAAAAATGAAACATATTTTATGATTCTTTTCCATGAAGAGCCCAGAATAGGTACATTTGCACACAGAGGGTAGAGTAGTGCTTTTCTGTGCTGGGAGGCAGAAGGTTTGCAGTTAGGAAATTGTAATTCACTAATGATGTTTATAGGGATTTCCAGGCAAAGTGAAGGGTCCTAAATGTAGATTCTGTGGGGAAAAAAAAATCTGAAAATGCATCAAAAATAATTAAATTTGAATTTTACATAGAATAATTGAAGTATATATAAACCTTTCTTAAGAAAAAAATTGGTAAAAATCTGCTCAGAATTTAAGACTTTCTCAGGATGAATATTTGAATACAAAATAATTCATATGGCCCTTATGTCACTGTTCTGTCTCATTATTATTATAGCTGATTTCTGTAGCAAAGGTCAGAAAGAGAAATAAGGAGAACAGAAATGGAACTTGTAGATGCTCTGCTAAGGGGGGCAGTTTGAAGCGTTCTGTAGGGTTATGTTCAAGAAAATTGCATGATAAAACACTGTCAGCAAGCGCACAAGGAGAGCTGGGTTGAGAAAATAAGATTTAAAAAACACACAACTTCCTTTCCCACGTCTGCTTAAATCTGAGCACACGCTTTTGTGCTTCTGTGGCTCTGTCTGAGGAGTGTCACCTGTACCAACAAGCCCCCGGGTGTCCTGTGTGAGGCCCGGCGTGCTGCCTGGCCACAGCTGCATTCGTTCTGGGAAACCTCCTGTGAGGTGTCACAGGTTTGTGGGGCACCTGTCACAACTCTCAACTCCCATAAAGCTCATAATCACAAAATCCAGGACTCCCATAAAACAACCAAATATTTAGTGTAAGCATAAGTGCATGTGAAGAAAATTAGTGTACTGACAGCAAATCTTCTAGAACTATGGAGTTAAAATAAGGACACAGGGGATCCGGGGAAGATGGCGACCAGGTGAGCAGCAAGGGAGCGAACCTCCTTAATAAACACCACCAGCTCAAGACAGACTTGGCGAGCGTGAATGCCGGGACCTCGGCTGGGAAGTATAAACTGGGCGTATTTCTCTGAGATGCCGGGGGAGAGGTGGTAGGGCGGACCAGGCTGCCGGGGCGAGACGTGGGAAAGTCCCAGACGCTGGGAGCCAGGGACGATCCCTGCGGGGAAGAAGCTGGGATCGGTCCAAGCGCAGTGCGAGCGCGGCCGCCTCGGGCCCTCCTGCCACCCGAGCTGGTGCAGCCCCCGGCGACTCCCGGCAGAGATCGGCTTGCTAGCGGCGGAGACGCCCGGCAATCCCACGTTTCGCGCGTGTCGGGCGAGCCGCGCGGAGGGCCACAAACGCCGCCGGAAGCGGAGAGAGGGATTTGCTGGATCCTAGCGCCCTGAGAGCACGGACGCCTCGATCCCTCCCGCCTCCCGAGCCGGCGCAGCCCCCCGGCGACACCCGACAGAGATCGGCTTGCTAGCGGTGGAGACGCCCGGCGGTCCCACGTTTCGCGCGTGTCGGGCAAGCCGCGCGGAGGGCCACAAACGCCGCCGGAAGTGGAGAGAAGCATTTGCTGGGCCCTAGCGCCCTGGGAACACGGACGCCTCGATCCCTCCCGCCTCCCGAGCCAGCGCAGCCCCCCGGCAACTCCCGACAGAGATCGGCTTGTTGGCAGCGGAGACGCCCGGCGGTCCCACATTTCGCGCGTGTCGGGCGAGCCGCGCGGAGGGCCCCAAACGCCGCCAGAAGCGGAGAGAGGGATTTGCTGGGTCCTAGCACCCTGAGAGCACGGACGCCTCGATCCCTCCCGCCTCCTGAGCCGGCGCAGCCCCCCGGCGACTCCCGACAGAGATCGGCTTGTGAGCGGCGGAGACGCCCGGCAATCCCACGTTTCGCGCGTGTCGGGCGAGCCGCGCGGGGGGTCCCAAACGCCGCCAGAAGCGGAGAGAGGGATTTGCTGGGTCCTGGCGCCCCGAGAATACAGACAGCTCGATCCCTCCCGCCCCCCCCGACCCGGCGCAGCTCTCCGGCGAATCCCGACAGAGATCGGCTCTCTGGCGGCGGCAACGCCCAGCGGTCTCACGTTTCGTGCGCATCGGGCGAGCCGCGCAAAAAGCCCCAAAGGATAGACTGGCACCTTGGAACCTTCATGCCTGCAGGTACTCCAATAACTGGTGAGATATCGGCGCTCGCGACCAGATCACCGAGTGGGGGAGGAGATCCATCCCTATACCTGCAGGGAACCCTGGGAGGGTGGGG
>PVLD010021386.1:5973-31679 GCA_004027595.1 Dinomys branickii
CTCTCTCTCTCTCTCTCTCTCTCTCTCTGTCTCTCTGTCTCTCTCTGTGTTTGTGTGTGTTACTTTATTTGATGTTTGTTTTATGTCTCCTCTCATCTCCTTATCTAGTTTCTTCACCTCAGGCTCCTGCTACAATACTATTTTCTTATTCTTATTTGTTTCATTCACATATTAAATTCTTTCTGTCAAATTTAAAGTTCACTGTATTCTCTTCTCTCTCAGTTGTTTCTATCTTCACTTGTATTAACATTCTGTCCTGTCTGTATTATTACTTTTGCTGTTCTTTTTCTTAGCCACTTGTCTTTCCTTGCTTCTTTTTTTCTTTAAAGGTCAACCAATATAACAACAGGTTCCAACAACCTCATAGCTTTTCTCATTCCTAAAGTACACATTCCCCTCATATATTGCACCCTTGTTCCCCAAAATATCTTAAAACTTTCAGAATTAACCCTTCAATTTGACTAAAGACTTTGAGCAGAATCTGTCCCTATATCTATCTTGTCACCTGTTACTATACCCCCCAAATTTTTTTTTCTTAGTGACTTACAATCCCTTTTACTCATCCCAAAATTGCTTCTTTCCAATTTTACTTCCACATCACAGAAAAACAGCTAATCACAATTGAATATAGGCTGCAGGTATTAATAAAGTGTGAAAGTGTAAATGTAAGAGGCCACACATAAACAATATGTTTAGATCTGTTGATGATGTTTTAAACAGACATAATGATTTTCTCAAAACATAGGGGCAGAGTCCAAATCACTTAAACAGCTACAGGGGTAAGTACCATCCCTTGACAAATAATCTTGAGAACACATCACATGAAGGCAGTATCTTACTACAATGATCTTCATATAAATTGCAATCTCCCCCATCCTACTTGACCTTAGCCCTCAGCATCCAAAAATGAAAAAAACAGAAAACTTTGTTTTTGAAACGAAGCATACCTGTACATATACAGGAACATGGGAAACAAAAAAAAATACCTACACATACACAGGAACATAGGAAAACAAAGCAATAAATGCTCTTCAATGTATTACAACATTTTCACAGATGATCCAGAGGGCTTCGTTGGAAAAGAAGGCAACGTGAAAGTTGTGAAGCTTTTTTAATTGATTAAACAACAGACAAACAAACTTGGCAAGTACAAGGAGAACATGAACCAAATGTTCTTGGAATTTGTTACAATGACCAATGCATATTTGGGAGAAACAAAAAATTAGAAAGTCTAACTAAAAAAGTTAAAAGTATGAGTCACAATTTTACCAAAGATATACAATCCCTGAAAAGGTATCAGATAAAAATATAAGATTTAAAAAAACATATAAAATTCATACATTGCAAAAATGATCAATGTGTAAATGTTTTCTGAAATTCAGTACAGAATGGTAAACATATTATTATTTTTTTTATTTTAAAGACAAAAGAATGTAGACATATAAACCAGAATAACAAATAACAATACAGGAAATACAAAATTATAGAGAAGATAGGGAATTAGCACTGGATGTTGTATTACATAATGTTATCTTTGCATTAGTTAGCACAAAAACAATAAAGGAAATAGCACATTATAGAGAAGATAGTAGGAAACTAGTGCTGGATGCTGTATTACATAATGATATCTTCACATTTGTTGCTCAGTTATACAGACGATGGCTTGTTTGATTAATCAATTTTCTCCACCCTCATCTTCATTGTTCTACCACCCAATCAGTTATCTTCCCTCTGCTAATAACTGTACTTTTGGGTTTATTTACTCCCTCAGACTCTCACCTTGGGAAGAGACATGGTTGCTTCAAATTATGCTGTAACATAATATGGGTATATACAAATTGCTATGGCAAGAGGTAGAAAAGCACCCATGCTCAAAGACAGTAGATAGGTAGGGAACCAGGTTTACTATGGTCAAACTCTCATTGACAAGCCCTCAAGGCCATCGGGGTCTAGTCGAGTCAGCAGGGTTATCCAGTGAACCACCAGGTTTGGCCTCAATACATTGGGTCTGGAGGTCCAGTTGAGTCCTCATGGTCATCCAAGCAGACCGCTGGGCTCTCCTCTGGCGAGGTTCTGCCAGGGGCCAGATCAAGTCCACAGTGTCGCCCCCAGAAGACTGCCTGACGCTGCCCCATTGTTGCATTGCTGGGGGCTGGGTTGAGTCCATGGTGTCATCCCCATTGGACTGCCTGGCTCTGTCTCATTGCTGCTCTGCCAGAGGCCCTGTCCAGGTCTTCAGGGTTCTCATGTAGCCTGGAGGGAGCCCCCTCCATCCTCAGGCTACTGAGCTCCCTGTCAAGGCCCCTGGGGGTCCCCTTATAGGCCACTAGTGTCTCCTTTCAGGACGCCTATGACTCTTTGGAGGCTGTTCCCACTCAGCAAGAGAACTGGGTCTGCACCCTGGTTCCAGGTCTTCACCTCCTCCCACCTCCCAATCTCCAGTGTTGCAATTCCTCACCCTTCGCAGATGGGCATTGGGCTCACTCACGATGCTGGGCACAAGGGCATGAGGTGTCCCCCACCTGTGCTCACTGCCATAGTTCAGCGTGTGTACTAAGCTTAGTTATTAGTTCTAGAAGAGAACTGGAGGATTTTCTCTGGTGTGTTGTGTAGAGTATGTTGTTGTCTCTCAGACTCCAGGACTGCTGCTTTTTGTATAATTTGTTGTTATGGGTCCATACAAGGTTCATATATGCAAGCAGTATGGAGACCCTTTTGGTGCTCATATTAGTAGTTTAGGGTGAGTCCTTTAGCCTGTAGACTCAGCCTGTTGTTGTCAGGGACATGTGTTGAGTGGTCAGGCCACCAAGACTCAAGGTATTTTAAGAGGGAGTTCAGTGGGGGAGCTGAAGCCCCGTAACTCAGCTCGTGCTTCCTGCTTGGTTTTGGAGTGAGAATGGTGTGGGGCTGTGTGATCTACCTCCATCTGCAGCTCTCTCTTACTGTTGTGCTCCAGTTCCCATTTGTTCTTTGGCTGGATCCCTGGGAATTGCTGTGGCCCTGGGGTTGCTGCCTCTGCTCTCTGCTGCTCTCTGCTGGTAGTTGCTCACACACTGGAGATGTAGGTGGCCACAGTCTCGGGTCAGGCGTGGAGCTGGGTGTGGTGGGCTTTGGCTCCACCTTGCCTCCAGGCGCTCATTTGAAAGGTTGTTGCAGGCTGGGGATTCTGTTTTAGTGACTGTTGGAACTTCTCATCCTCACACTGGGCTCAACAACACCTCCCAACCGCCATTGCCTCTTTTCCTAACAAAGGCGGTGAGATCAGAGGGCATGACCAGCTCGCAGAACTCCACTCTCTCCTGGCTGTGTCAGGAGGCTCCCATGAGCATGGGTCTCCGAAGCTGAAGCTGTGAGTGCTGGAATGAGGGAGCGGGCTGAGGGTGTGTTTGGAGCGGTGACTCCCTCCTTGTCTGCCTCCTTTTCCTCCGACTGTGCCATGGCAGCCCTCCAAGCCTTTCCTCCAGGAGAGATCTTGTTTGGTCTTTCTGAGGGCTTCAATTCTCATTTCAGATCCTTTCTGGATTCAGGGTACACATTTTTCTCCTTCCTGTCTTTCTCATGTTGCTATATTCGAGTGTCTGGGTAGCAATACTCTGGGAGGATCTTTCTCTGCTGCATACCCAGTCACCATCTTCCCAGAAGTCTAGAATAGTAAACATATTAATTGCTCAAAGAAGTCTCAGAAAGTATAAGAGAACAAGAAAGCTCATTCAACAGCTACTAGATGACACTAAAAAGACCAACATAAAGATAAATGGAGTTGGAGAGAAACTAGAAGGCAGATCACATGAATAAATTTGTTGACAGAAATGATAATAGAAAACTTCCCAAATATGAGAAAAGATTGCAACACATGAGGTGGCAGAAAAGCAACAAATTACAATGAGAAAAGGAAGCTGCACATGACACATTGTAATTAAGATGCCAAAAGACCAACAGAAAACAATCTTAAAAGATGGCAAAGAAAATACAATAAATTACATAGAAAGGTAAAATAAATTAGAATTACAACACACAATTCAACACAAAATTTTAAAAATAAGATGCTCAGTTTAAAGTATTTTTTAATCAAAATAATTATGTTCTTTGGTACATTTTAGATATACATAATGATCATATTCATCATATGGAATTTGTACTTATATTTTAATCTCCTTTTTTCTTAATCCTCTCCCCCTGCTTCCATCACTTCCTCTTTACATTTACAAAAGCTTTGTTTCTGTATTTTTCTTCTTTTCTTCTTTTTTTCTTTTTATTCCTTCCTTCCCCACTCTACCATCTCTAACTCACCTTCCTATTTGAACATTTGCTTACTATTTCACAATATCTGTAATAATTTTGGTCCTATTTTCTTTTCGTTTCTCACACTAGTGAATTATGCAATATTTATATGTATGCACCTGACTCATTGCACTTAACAATATGGTGTGAAACTGGATCTATTTACATAGAAATGTCTCAAATTTATCCTTCTTTAAGGCTCAGTACTACTCCATTTGTATTTAAAAACACATTTTCTTTATCCACTCACTGATTGATGGGTATTTGGGCTGTTTCCAAGATTGTTCTTTTACAAACTGTGCAGTTATATGCATCTGTATGCATGTATTGCTATGGTGTGATGATTTTAATTCTTTTGGGAAGATACCAAGGAGGGGGAAATCTGGAAATAGCTGACTTAAAGTTTTATGTTTAGAAATCTGCTCTGATTTTGATAGGTTTTCTTTTATACCTGATTTCTTTCTTGTTTCTAAAACTTTTAATAGGTTCCTCTGCTGAATTTCTGGAATCTTGATTATTATATGCCTTAGTGTAGATTTATTTTGGTCATGGGTAATTGGAGTTGTATAGGACCTACTTAAATGTATGTCAAATTCTTTTGCTATGCTTGGAGATTTTTCTGCCACTAGTTCTCTTTTTGTTTTTGAAATAGGATCTTGCTATGTAGTTCAAGCTGGCTTTGTTTTTTGTTTTTGGTACCAGGAATTGAACCCAGGACCTTCTGCTTGCCAGGCAGGCACTTGTGCTGCTGATATATATCCCCAGCCCTCAAGCTGGCTTTGAACTCACTGGGTAGCCCAGGGAATCTCCCTTGCTCAGCCTCCCAAGTGCTGAGATTACAAGCCTGCCATTACTTCTGTGAACAGGGCTTATATAATATATATACTGTATCATGTTTTCTCATTTATTCCAATTAATCTTATGTTATTATTCTTTGCATAATCTTCTAGCTCTTAGATTGATTTTTCATGGTCTTTTGAAATCTGTCTTTTAAAAAAATCTTTTTTTAGATCTGTTTTCACCTTGTAATCTCCTGTATATCTGTTTCATGCAATCTATTTCTTGCCTATGTTGGACATTCATGATTTCCAACATTTTCCTAAACTTCCCTGATATTTAATGTGTGTCTACTGTAGATTCACTAAGTCTTTCATTTTGCTTGCCATCTCATTTTTTTACCTGAGAGATTATTTCCAATCTAATTTTTTATATAGCCCCATCCATCTCCTTCTATTTTTTTTTTTACTTCTGCTGTTACCATTTCAGAAAATTCATGTGGGTGGCTTTTTATTTTCTCCAACTCATTATCTCCTTATATTGCCCTGGGTGGGCTGTGGTTCTGGGGTTGCATTTTTCTTCTCTGTCTTGTCATTTTCTCTTTTGAAAATTTTAATTTGTTTTCTCTGTTGCTTCTAAATTGCTTATGGAAGGTAATTTTATCACTAGTATCAAGGCTTCTGGAAATACCTATTCCTCAGAAATATCTTCTAGGTTAGCTGGATCTTGGCCTTTGTGTCTTTCTCAAAATCCTACCTTCTCAAACCATTAGGATGAGAAGTTGTCACCTTTTGGTCTCAGCACTGAGTACTTTGGTACTGCACTGTAGTGATGATTATGACCATAAACCAGAGTGTTGTCATACAAGGAAGAACAAGTGATTGAAATAGATATGATACCCTGGCTAATGTAGTACAATTTAAAAAATAAATAAATGAATGAATAAATAAACTGGAAAACAATACAATCAAACAACAAAAACAATAAAATTCCTCTGGTGTCCTCAGTTCTATGGTAGTGTCCAATTCAGAATTGAAATCTGTGCCTTCAGTACATTAGTGTTGGTTGTGGGGCTGATCTTGCCTTCCCAATGTGGGTGATGGGGCCAGAGTTTCAGCCAGCAACTTTCTCTGCATCCTTCTCTTACCCAGCCATGTTTCCTTACACTGTATTTCTCTGTATTACTATCCCAGCCACTATGGTACTTTCAGCCAGAGACAATACCAAGATTCTCTCAGTCCTGTGAAAAGTTGGCCACTCCTGGCCCTCATACAGCCTCCTCTGATACACTCTGTTGCATTCGTTTCTTCTTACACTGCCAGGAGCAAGGTGGGAGGAG
Source organism: Dinomys branickii (assembly GCA_004027595.1). Taxonomy (NCBI): domain Eukaryota; kingdom Metazoa; phylum Chordata; class Mammalia; order Rodentia; family Dinomyidae; genus Dinomys; species Dinomys branickii. The sequence continues at coordinate 12,371 of PVLD010021386.1, forward strand.
TACTTCCACTCCTTGCCCCACCATGACCCAATGCTGCTTAATTCCCATGTCTTGCTCTAACATTATGCTACGTTCCACTCCTGCACCATGCTGCATCATGCCACTGGAAGCAGGGGGGCAAGAGGGGTGCTGCCCACTATATTCATATCTGCTCCTCCAGTCCTTCTCCCTATTGTCACTAGAGGTTCCATTTCTCACTATGGTGCACAACAACAAAAGCAACAAAAAATATCCTTGGTAGCCCATCAAGGATGGAGTAGTTTCTTGATTACTCTTCCCTGTGTGCTGGTAGAATTTGTTCTCAGGCTACAATATCCTCCATTTGGAGGAAACCAAGAGAAGTGAGAGTTTTTATATCCGAATTTTATACTGTGTGCCTTGATCTGGCTGTGCTATGGCAGTCCATCTGTTTCTTGGGAACCTCCCAGAATGGCAGTTCATACACTGTGCACAAACCTGCTGTGCAATGTTTCAGCATTTTATAAAGTCCTATGTCTATGTTTTGTCTGATCTTTAATTCTCTTATTTCAGGTTGATTTTGGCATCAAGATATATGTCCCTCTCTTTCCTCCAATTACCTGGTTTTATCTCAGTAAATCCAATGTGTCTCCTCCTCGATTCAACCATGTTGAATCTCCTCAGAGTGAAGTATTTCAAGCCCTAAAAGCAAACAAATTTAAATTCAGATTAACAAATCCAGAGAAATTTTCCTTCAAAATATATGAAAAAATATGGACATTGTATGAAATCAACTAAACAAAGAAAACCAATAAATGGATATTAGAGCTGAACCACACCCTTGATCATATGAATTTGATATTTGTCCACGGAATGTTCTACCGTCTTACAACATAATTCATATTTTTCTTTGCAGCTCACTGAATTCAAAAATAGGTTCTATAGTGGTACTAGTCAATGATTGATTAAATAATCACAAAGGAATGAATATCTCATAAATGTTTACTAATAGAACATAGGGCAATGAAATTAGAAAACAATCACAAAAGAAACAAAAAAATTAGAAAATATGGAAACATTATAACATATTATTGATCATGCAATGTCAGAAGAAATTTAAGAAGACATAAATAAATTTTTGGAGGCAAATGACAATGCCAGGAAAATACCAGAGAACCTATAGTACACAATGAAAATCCTAAGAATGAAATTTATTCTAATCAGTAGTGACATGAGAAAAACAGTTAGTTTAAATAAATAATTTAACAAAATGGAAAATCTGAAAGAAATGAACAGATTGTTAGACTCATAAATTACCAAAACTGAAACAAGAAGACATAAAAATGCTGAATAAACCTTTAACAAACAATAAAATTTAGGCAGTAATGCAATTCACACCAACTAGTAAAAGTCTAGGACCTTATGGATTCTCTGCTGAAGTCTAAAAAGTGTTTGAGCATAGACCACCAATACTCCTGAAACTTTTCAAATAAACTGAAAAGAACAACATGCTTCCAAACTCATTTCTTGAAGACAACTTCAATTCTAAAAGCAGACAAGGACCCACTGAAACAAAAATAAAACTACGGTTCAAAATTTTAATGAACCTATGTTCAAAAATCCTCAACTAAATAAGGTTCATCTCAGGATTGCAAGAATGAATTAATATATGCAAATCAAGAAATATACTGCATCGCATAAACAGAAACAAAGAAGTAAAAAAAAGATCATATCATAGATGCAGAAAATGCTTTTGACAGAATTCAACAGCACTTCATGATAGTAATCTTGAAGAAAATAGTATGGAAGTTCCTTACCTCAATTTTACAACAACCATTTATAATAAACCAATGGCGAACATCCTACTAAATGGGGTAAAACCGGAAAGCTTTTAGGCCAAAATCTAGAACATGCCAAATGTGCCTGATACCACCAATTCAGTTGAATACAGTATTTGAATCATTAGCCTGAGCAATTAAACACGAGGGAAAAAAATAGATACATAAAGGGAAGAAGAAATCAAGGTATCATTATTTACAGGTTACACAATATTTTACAGAGAAAATCCAAAGAATTATACCCCAAACTCTTAGAATTAATAAGCAATTTCAGCAAGGTAGGAGGCTAAAAATGCAACACAGAAAAATCAGTACCATTTGTGCATGCCAATAATGAGCTCAATGGAAAATAATACCTTTCACGATAGCATCAAGAAACAACTAAATACCTAAGAATTAACTTAATGAAATAAAAGACCTCTACAATCAAAACCACAGTAAATCTTTGATTATCACATTCTATTCATTTCAAGTTTGTGTTATAATACTGAAAAGTTCATAATCTGAATACCCTCCTTAAGAAATAATGGAAAACCATTTGGTATGTCATCTGTGCAAATGCAGTGCTTAGGCTAAAGGGTCACTCTTCTGTGTCCGCAGGGAGAAGCGAGGCATGACTCATGGCCCGTACAGGTTTTTAATTTTTTTAAGATTATTTTAAGCTTTGCTGCTCAAGTAGTAGAAAGTTGGATCTTGGAGCTGTTCAACAACTGAGGTATTACTGTCCTCTGGGAAAGGTGATTGAAGAGGACATTAGAAATTAGAATTGTACCCCTTATTTTTGGATAGGCAGAACCAATGCTGGATTGTCAAAATAGCCATACTCCCCAAAATCAAATATAGATTGAACTCAATCTCAAATGTAATTCCAACAGCTTTTTTCCCCATTTTCCAATATATATTTTACATTTTTGTCCTTATTTACACTTTCAGTTTCTCATGTTGAGAAAATAGAGTATTTAAACATTTGTGTCTGATTTATTTCACTGAAGAATGAGGTCTCAAGGTTCATCCATTTACATAGAAATGTCTGAAGCTTGTCCTTTATAGCAGCCTAGTATTGAAAACTGGGTTAAATAACCGTAAGTTACTGCAGGCCGGTCAGGCCTGCAATCTCCCAAGTGAGTGGACAGCAAAGGCTTAAATAAATGATACAATGGTAGTGTTATCAGGGCTCCAGGAGGGACTAACTCTCTTACAGCTTCAATATTCTCTGAGCTAACCAAAGACTTTTCTGGGTGGCCTGTATTTATTTGATTTTCAAAGGAGGACTACATTCCAGAAAATGTTGGAATCTCACAGGACCTTGGGGGAATTTTCCCAAGAAGTAAATTTTGTCAATCAGGAGAATCACCTTATCTTTAGGTCGGTATTTATTGTAGGAGTGTGGATACTGCAGCTGCAGTCTCCTTGTAGTTAATTGGAGTGGGAGCCAAACATCCTCAGCTGCTACCTTATCCTGTCAGACAAGGTGCCTAAGCTTCAGACAACTCACAAGTAAATGCGGAAAGCCAACTGGTTAATATTAAATCCTGCTCAGAGCCACTTTGTAGTACTCCTCAACAGACTAGTACTACTTCATATTTTAAAAGTCCACATCTTCTTTATCAGTTCATTGGTTGAGGAATATTTGGGATCTTTCCAAGATTTAGCTATTACAAACTGCCACTATAAACATGGAGGTACACATATCGCTGTAGTATGATGATCTTAATTCTTTAAGGAAGATATTAAGAAGGGGAATACCTTAGTCAAATGGAATCTCTAGTTTCAGGTTTTTGAGGAATTTCCACAATGATTTGCACAGTGGTTGCACCAGTCTAAACTTCCACAGAGAGGGGAAAATTTCCTTTTTCCTCAAAATCCTGCCAGGATTTGTAATTGGTGGAATTCTAGATGATAGTCATCATTTCTAGAGTGACAGAGAATGTCATGTTGTTTTAATTTGCATCTCCCAAATGTCCAATGATGTTTAACACTTTTTCATATATTTATCTGCTGTTCATAATTTTTCAACTGAGAAGTGTCTATTCCTTTCAGAGGCCCTTTCTAGTTTGGGTCTTTAAGAGAGGCATAAGACTGGATCCAGAAGACACATACTTTATAACTAAAATAAATTCATACTTTAACATTACAATAGTTTGTAGTGTGCCTCAGTCCATTTCCCTAAAGGGTATAAGAAGCAGTTTATGTGCTTACCAATGTAGTATGGTGAACAGCAAGGAGGGTGCATGTGTGAAAATGTGGCAAAATGGAATTTGTACCCACCTTATGGTCTTTCTAATTGGTTTTGCAAATATTTACCTGAGCATCACAGAGAGTCCAGTAGACCCACAGCACCCCTAAACTCCTTAAAAAGGTATTTTTAAAATTTTTTTTGGTAGAAGTAGCCAAATTCACTACCACGGCATATGAAGAATCAGATTTCCAAGTTTTGAAAGAGGTTAAAAGTGAATAATCAGATTACTCATTCATGAATGAAGAAGAAGATCCATTATGTTAAAATACATGCCTTTGTAAGAGAAAAAGCATTGTGGGTGGATGATGATGATGATGATGATGATGATGATGATGATGACAACTTTCATGTTGGAGATGTGAGCCAAAATTCCTGTGACAGTGAAAATGGAGCGAGAACCAACTGATAGAGACACAGGGAATGCAAACTTCCTTGATTCAGATGCCAAAGAAAACAGCAATGAGAGTACATATTTGACTAGTCAAAATACTGCAATATGCCTATGCAATGAAGTGGAAAGATTTAATGATAGATCTAGGTCCAAAAATGCAGTAAGGGACTTGGCAGGGTTGAAACATATTGCACAGAATGCCAGCACTGTCATTCGGTGTTGGAAATTGTAACAGGTGAAGTGCTACAGGATGTTAGGAAATACACAAAGGCTGAAATGCAAGTGAAATGTTCTGTGTGCACAAAAAGCCATATCAAAAAAGTATTTAAGGAAAAGAAACATAGCTGAATGGAGGAGGAGACATGTACAGAGCTATAGGAAATTCACATAAAAGCATAAATTCAAATAAAAACACAGGTAATTGGAAAAAATTGGGGGACATATATCCTAAAGCCAAAATCAATCTAAAGTAAGAGACTCATAGATCAAACAGAGCATAAATATAGGACATAATAAAATGGCCATCCAGTCCCCAGCACTGTCAGTAGGTTGCTCAACAGGGAGTGGAACAGGTCTGTGATAATAGAAAGTTTAAAGAAAAAAAATATATATAGTCTTAAACTGTGTGGCTAAATTAAGCCACACAAAATAGACTTGGGCTATAAGGGGTAATGGTTGATTTATTTTTTCAACTTGAGAAGTTTTGAAGCTTAACTAAGTAACTCAGGAGTTATACATTCTAGAGTGTAAAAAGCATGTCCTGGGGTGGCTGTTTATGCTCCTGGATGCTGATTCATTGTACCAACTTTAGAAGTTTAACTAAGTGACTTAGCAGACAGCCAGGCTTGTCATTTTGTAAACTTTCTAAGCCTGTGCGAGAGGAGGATATGGTTTGATTGCTACACCCAGCTTAAGGCAGATAGCCTGCTTGCTATACAACGGAGAAAAAGAGACTTGCTTATCTCTTTTTTGCTTTTGTTGCTTTTGCTGTTTTCCACCATCAAGAACTGTTTTCTTTCTGCCTTGGAGCCAGCTGAAAACAGATTGAAACCTCCACAAACTCTAAGCAAAATAAACCTTTCCTCCTTTAGGTTTGGGAATCAAGTATTTTGTCCCAGCCATGAGAGAAAGTAACAAAGACCTAAAATCCTCTACCTCATCTTTTACTTTCCTTTAAACAGAAGACCCTGCATCCTGGTGACAAATTTCACTGGCACAATAGAAGCTGGTGAACTGCTCCATACCTGATGAGTGGCCAGCATTTTTTCTCAATTTTTTTGTTTTCTCTTTCCTTTTTGAAACAGAGTGTGAACTAGAACCTCTATGGACAAAATTATAGACTGCAGGGGCCCATAGTGAGTGGAATACCATGGCTGCTTCTGCCTCACCACCTGTGGCTAGATGGACATGAGATTTAAACAGGCTTGCATCACAGGACTGAGCAGCCTGGGACTGTCCCACCACTACTGGCAGGAGTAGAAATTCACCCCACAGCAACCGACCCCAACTTTCCCTGCAAGAAGAAGCTACAGACTACACTGGAGGCAGGCAGTGGTGACAGCAGAAATGTCAGTGAAAGTACAGAGTAAAACAGCATAACATTTCCTGCCTTGCTTACCAGTAGCTTGAGGACCACAGGAATAAACAGTACTATGCAGTGCATAGCAACAGATTGGAGCTTAGTTCTCTGCCCTCAGGAGAAGAAATAGAATTGGAATTCAGCAGCCTTTGATAGCACCTGCAAGAGAAGAGGGTTGGTCCATAGCATAGCACTCCATTGCACCCTGCATCAAGTGACCTGAGAGAACAGAGATATGCCAGTGGAGAAAGTACACAGATTTTGCAAGGACTCCAAGGAGGCATGTATACATGGAACTTGGAGTAGCGTCCTGTCTCAGTTTGAGGGTGGCATAACAACCAGGAGAGAGACACAGAGGCAAATAAGGCAAGGAATGGATAGGCCACCAAGAGATATTTGAAAAGTCCTGGATGAAGACTCTGGTTGAAGCCCCCATATCTGGAGGGAAAGGTTAGGCTTATATCCAGTTATCTCTACTGTGGGCTGTGGAGTGATAGCCAGTAGCTTTGGGCTCTTTGTAAACACCAGAACAATTTTATTTTTAATACATATACATGTTATTTTTTCTGCTTTTTTGCTGATATATCTCATTTTTCTTCATTTTTAGGTCTTTTACCTATATTTTTAATCTCTTGTTTTCTTCAATTATCTCTCTTCATTTAATCATATTTTCCTATTAATGAATATTCTCTCTATTTTTGCTTATTCCTCATTCTCTTCTGTCCTCTTATCTACTTTTCCAGGGATTTCAAGATCATCTGTTGTTCTCCAGCCTTTCATATACTATATTTCTATTCATTTACCTCTATTTTATCTGTTGTCTCTCTTAAATTTCCTCACCATCTGATAAAACCACTTCACCAAGTTGAAACACTTTGCATACAAGCTCCTAATTTATGTTGGGCTCTGTTATATAACTGTAAATATTGCTTCTGTGGTTAAAATTACCAACTTAGTAGTTATCACAGTCTGTCAGTTGTTTCTAAGATGTGTGTTACGAAACTACTTTAGCTAGGATGTCATACCTGTTGCAATCATCTGTTCTGCATTGTATAATAATGCTGGAAAATTCTAGGGTAGTAACTACCACCATAGTCTGGTACCAAAGGATTTGAGACTGAGCCAGATAAGCATCAAGATCTCATTCTTAATAAATTTAGCAAGTGGGACACTTGAATGGACACAAAATGAAGAATTGCTATGCTAAGAAGGCATCATTCAAAAACAGACAATTCCTAGAAAGTCCTTGATAATAGTGATAAAGTTATCAACTCTAAAATCTTTCAAGAGTTAACAAAAAGCAGAAATTTTTAGAAGTGGAAAATGACAAGATATAGAATGAAAATGCAACCCAGTCCTCAAACCCATACAGAACAATTCCAGGAGACAATGTCATGGAGAAAAGTGGAATCTGCATACCTTAAATTTCTGCAATGATAATAACAGAAAGAGAGAGACAAATCCCTGAGACTATAGAGGATATCAGATCAGAATTAATCTCTCAAGTTAAAAAAAAAGAGATGACAAACAAAAGGCAGTACTTGCTCAGTAAATTTAGAGTAGGCATAGATTTAAAAAAAGACAAATACAGGAAAATAATGGAAACAATGCATGCCCAACCTAGGAAAAATACAATGCCTGAAACAAATTAAAATAGATAATGAGGAAATTAAAAATTAAATCGAATGTGTAAAACTGTGTGAATAAAAGTGAAGATAGACAATCAGACCTGGAAGACAGGATCATGGCTAGTGGCCATGAAATGAAACATCTCTTACAAATAACAAGGGACCAGGAAAAAAATTCAACAGCTCCAAGATGATGCAAAGAACAACATAAAAAGGATTAGCATCAGTGAAAGAGCAAGAGTTACCAAAAATGACATTAAAAATCTATTTAAAGAAGAAATGGCAGAAAACTTCCCAAGCATGGAAAAGAAGCTGACATACAATTGAGTGAGACATACTGAACTCCAATTACCCATGACCAAAATAAATCTACACCAAGGAATATAATAATCAAGAATCCAGAATTTAACCAAAAGTACAGAATAATAAAAGCTGTTAAATATAGCACATCACCTACAAAGGAAAGCTCATCAGAATAACAGTGGACTTTTTAACACAAACCCTGAAGTCAAGAAGAGCTTAGCATAAAGGATTTCAAGTCTTGAAACAAAACATCTTCCAACCCAGACTGATATACCCTACAAAACAATCTTTAAAAGTTAATGGAGAAATAAGTTATTTGCAAGTCAAAGAACAATGGAATATATATGTGACCACCAAAAACAGACTAAAAGATATTTCAGAAAGAGACAACCAAGCACACAGTTCCAAGAACACCAACAAAAAGAAAGCATCAGGTAGGTCAAACAAGTAAACGGAAAGGAAAGAGACAGAACCTAAAGCAGGAAAAAATTATGGCAAGAATAGGCTAGCTAATACACATCATTTATATCCATCAATGTAAATGGTTTCAGGTCCCTAATCAAAAGAAACAAACCAGCAAGCTGGATCAAGAAAAAAGATTCAACAATATACTACAATCAAGGCTCATATTTAACTCAAAACGACATTCATACACTGGAAGTCAAATACTGCAAAATAATACTCTATGCAACAGGAAACCAGAAGAAAAGCAGGCATAGCTATTCTATCTGCCTACAATGTGAATTTCACCAAGTATGATAGACAGATGAAGATGTTCACTAAATACTTGTTATGGAAAATCTTTAAGAAATAAATCAAATATATATAAACCAAATAGAGGTGCACTGAACTATATATAATAACAAATGTTATTGGACATGAAAAGTCAAACAAGCACTATATCAATTGCAATGGTGTAATTTTATATCCAACTGTACTAGCAAACAGAATGCAATGAATCATCAAAAAGATTACAAACGCCAGACATAGTGGCACATGCCTGTAATCCTAGCACTCGGGAGGCTGAAGCAGGAGGATCCTTGTGAATTCGAGGCCAGCCTGGGCTACAGAGTGAGCTCAAGGCCAGCCTGAACTGCGAAGTGAGACCCTGTCTTAAAAAAAAAAAAAAAAAGCAAAAGAAGAAAGATTACAGTGAGAAAGTGCGATACATCCAAGGAATGCTGGATATTTCAAGATATGTAAATGAATAAATGTAGTACACCATATCAACAAAGCCAAAGACAAAAACACACAAATATATCAATAGAAACATGTAAATCTTTACACAAAATCCATAACCTATTCATGATAGAAACCCACAGTAAATACGCAAAAGTCTCAAAAACTGTGGTCTCATCTTATTAAAAAGCTTTTTCTGCCTGGGATATAGCTCAACAGCACAGTGCCTGCCTGGCAAGCTTGAGGTCATGAGTTTGATACTTGGTAACAAAACAATAGATAGAAAGAAAGAAAGAAAGAAAGATCAAAAGAAAGACAGAAAGAAAGAAAGAAAGAAAGAAAGAAAGAAAGAAAGAAAGAAAACCAACAAAAACATTTGCACATCAAAAAAAAAAAATCACCAAGAAAGGCAAAAGACAACCCATAGAGTGAGAAAAAATTTAGCCAATCACACTTCAAAGGCTTATATCAACAACATACAAAGAATAGAAAAATTCATAACCCCAAATTCAAAGAACCAATAAAAACTGGGAACTGAGATGAATACACATTTCTCAAATGAAGCAATGCAAATGGCAAATAAATATATGAGAAAATGTTCAACATCACTTGTCATCCAAGAGAGGCAAATTAAAACAACACTGAGTTTCCATCTCCCTGCAGAAAGAATGACAATCATCAAGAAATCAATAACAAATGCTGGAAGAGCTGTGGGAGAAAATGAACGCTCATTTACTGTTCAAAAGGAAAGAGTAAAAGGTCTATAATGTACAATATTCACTGTGAAATAGGAAGACATTTTTTAAAATGAAAAAGAAATGAGTCACATTGTTTTATACAAAGTCAACACTCAAAAATCAATAGCATTACTGTACACAAATAAGAAATTCACTGAGGAAGAAATTAAGGAAACAATACGTTTCACAATAGCATTGAAAAAATACAAAGGAATCAATTTAACAATGGAAGTAAACATTTCTACATTTGGAAACTATATTACTGTGAAAAAGGAGATAAACGATCAAAAAGGATATCAGAAAATGCAAAGATATCCCTTTTTTTGGGTATGAAGAACCCATATGTTGAAAGTGGCCATACTCTTCAAATTTTTATACAGATTTAATGTAATCTCAATAAAAATTATTAAAATACCTCACAGAATTAGAGAAAACAGCCCTAAAATTCATTTGGAATCAGAAGAGAACTACAATAACACAACCAATTCTGGGCAATATATGCAAGGCAGGAGGCATCACAGTTCTTGATGTGAATTTACACTACGGAGCTATTGTGATAAAACCAGGATGGTATTTGCATAAAAACAGTCTGAAGAATCAGTGGAACAGTTTAGAAAATGTACAAACAGCTCCAAACACTCAATCATCTTATCTTTGACAAAGGGGCCAAACATTTTCACTGAAGGAAATACAGACTCTTTAACATTTTAAAAATGTTTATCATTTCTGGCCATTAAACAAATGCAAATTAAAATAATTAAAATTTCATCTCGTACTGGAAAGAATGACAGGCATTAAAAGATCAAATAATAGGCAATGTTGTGCTTGTGTTGAAAAAGGAACCCTACTACACTGTTGGTGGGAATATAAAATAGTGCAATCCTTAAGGAAATCAATATAGAGTTTCTTCTACGAATTAAATTTAGGAATTCCATTTGACCCAGTTAGTCCTATTCCAGTTATGTTTCCAAAAGAGCTGAAATCATTGTATCACAGTATTATATATGTCCAATTGTTAGTTGTAGCATTATTCATAATAACTCAATCCTGGAAGCAGACTGTATGAATTTCAACAAACAAATGCATGAAGAAAATGTGGTATTAATCCTTAATAGAATACTACTGAGTTATAAAGAAGAATAAATTGGAGGTATATTTAAGAAAATGGATACACCTGGAAAATATAATGTTAAGTGAATTTAAATCAGACACATAAATTTAAATGCTCTATAGTATCTGTCATTTAAGTAAGGCAATCACAAATAAATACCAAAATAGAGGATAGATAGAAAGAGAGAGACATTTTGCAAATGGAAAGAGTTCTATCAGGTCAGGATATAGAAGTGGGAAGTAAAAAGATTTAAGATGCGTCATTTATATGCACAAAACATATACATGGAATGGAAACATTATTTGCCATATACACAAACTAAAAATACAATAATAATCAAAATGTAGACATGGGGTTTATAATCTAACAGGGGGAGTTGGATGAATACGGGTAGGGAATAAAAATGAATCATGATGTGTTATGTATATGTAACTATCCCTAATATCGTCATAAACTTCATATGCTGGAAACACCTTTTATCCCCAGAATTTTGATGTTTCAGTTATGCTGATGTGAAAGTTGCTCCTCTATAGTTCATTTAAGAAAACTCAAATATATTTAAGAAAACTCAAATCCACTTTACACATAACAGTTTTTTTCCATGGCTAGGCATTTGTCACATCAACCCCTGTTCTCTCAGAGAGGACTTTTCTTCTTTAAAGTAAGACTTCCTCAGTGCTCCCTATGTCATGATTCTTTACTTACTTTTATCTAGGTCAAATTTTGTATTTTGATGTCCACAATTGAAATTATAGTGTATTGTATAAAACATTGTTTGGTAAAAATTACGTCTAAAACTCATAGCAAAGAATATTAATATTTTTATGATTGGTAACATATTGTTTTATGCTTTCTTTGTTATGGAATAAAATATTATAGCTAAGAGTATTGCCTTTATCTCGGTATATTAAAATATATTTAATGTACTTTGTCAGTACATTAAATTGGAGTGGACACTTGCAAATACCTAATGCTTTTGAATTACTGTTTGTGTCCTCTTTCATCTTCTGAATGCAAAGTACATACCATTTCATTAAAATACAATTTATTAGTGTCAATTGTGCTGACATTTCAATTAATGATTTAAATTTAAAACTGAGTATTTAGTTAATAGGTGTGTTTACTGTTGAATTCCTAACAATTACTTCTTTTTCTTCTGTCTCTTTTCTTCTTTTCTCTTGTCAGTTTTCTGTGTGTTGATACAAAGAATCGTTGCAATTGTGCCTGGTATGGACTTGCTGTCCGGGACATATATATTTGCAGTCCTGTTAGCATGCGTCGTGTTTCAGTCTGGCGCCCAGGAGAAGAACTACACAGTCCGAGAGGAAATGCCAGAAAACGTCCTAATAGGAGACTTGTTGAAAGACCTCAACATGTCGCTCATTCCTGACAAGCCCTTAACATCTCCTATGCAGTTCAAGCTAGTGTACAAGACTGGGGATGTGCCACTGATACGGATTGAAGAGGGTACTGGTGAAATCTTCACTACTGGTGCTCGCATCGATCGTGAACAAATATGTGCTGGTACCTTGATAGATGCCCGGTGCTTTTACGAAGTGGAGGTGGCTGTTTTGCCAGATGAAATATTTAGACTGGTTAAGATTCGTTTTCTGATAGAAGACATAAATGATAATGCACCATTATTCCCGACAACAGTTATCAACATATCAATTCCAGAGAACTCTGCTATAAACTCTCGGTATGCTCTCCCAGCGGCCATTGATCCTGACATAGGAATAAACGGAGTTCAAAGCTACCAACTAATTAAGGTGTGTATTTAAAGAATATTTTTGAATAAATTATCTTATTTTACAAAGATCAGGTCAAGACCTCAGTCTAATTCAAATTTTGAGCAAACTATGACCTCAAAATTTCAGTTTATTTAAACTATACAGGAGAAAATTCTTCAATGCCATTTTTGCAGTTACATAGAATTTATGGACTGTGGTTGTATGTATATTCAATTTCAAAAATTTGTGGTTTCTTTATAATTATAGGGGTTAGAAAGCTCATCTCTGCTACTAACAAATCAGTTGTGTGCCTGGTATTTTACTTTTAATCTTTGTAGTTATGACAGTGTTACAAACTTGACTGAAACAAGCAATCTAGGCATTAAGAATGTATCCCCAGTGTATCAATTTTACTTAGTGATTATTTTAGATAGAAAGTCTTACCTTGCCATTTGAAAAGATGCTGAAGAAACTTACCTGAGAGATGAATATGACATTTTTACAACTATGTTAGCATTTGTAAATATACATAGATTAATATAATACTTTTGTTTCATTTTTTTGAAAGCACATAGTATTCATTTTCCATAAAAAAACTAGGACTTTTAATGAAAAAGAAGCTTTCGGGTTGATTTGATCTGAGTCTTAGGATAGGGAAGACAAAGGGACAAATAGATGAAATGTTTGATCATTTTGCAAATATTTGTAAAGTGCCCATATTTAGCAAGTAAGTAGGCTCTTCTTTTTAATTACTTATAAGATATTTGGACTAGTAGAAAATATAGATTCGGATATATGAAATAGTACAATGCAATTTTTTTTTGGTACCTAGTATTGAACTCAGGACCTTGTACTTGCCAGACAGGCATGTATGCCACTGAGCTATATCCCTGGCCCTTGCAATTGAATAAAAAGATTTCACATGACATTTTATATGAGATTTATATGACATTTTATATGCCATGTTAAAAATTTATTAAATATGATGTGACTATTGTCACTGCAAGATTATGACTGATATTATGACTGAAGTTAAAGTTATTCAAAGAACACATGAGTATGATATATATCATCTAAACATTTTAGTATAAAAGATGTATCATATTGGAAACTTCTCAACATGCTGATATGTTATAAAGATATATTTATTCAGGAATATATTCAGAAATAGAACACTACAGACCACTTGAGTGAAACAGAGTTATGCTAGAGTGCAGGAAGTAAAAGTATAAAGAGCTTAATGATTTATAAGTAAATATTTTTAGGAATTGAAGTCACTACAATTTTATCTGCTTTACATATGAAATGCAAAAATATTAAGGAGTCTGAAAGCTATTAACCATCATTTTATACTATGCTCTTTCTAAATATGCTACTTCTTGCTTGACCATTCTGACATAATTTATTTCACTGTAAGATATTAATGATGAAATAGTTAGTACAGGGTTAGAATTGGGAAGAATTTTCACTAAGTAGAGAGTTGCCACACCTGTGTAAAATATTCTTGGATATGGTTTCATAAAGCATTTGAGTATTTATTGAACTGAGAAGTTTACCACTTCATAAATTGTGTAGTAGAGTAGATACTATTTCTACAGCAACAATATCCAATATAACTTTCTGCAGTGATCAACATTCTATAATCTGTGATATTCAAAATGGTAGCCACTAGATGCACATGCCAGTTGAGTACTCAAAGCATAAAGTTACTATTTAGTTAAACTTAATTTAGTTTACTTTTAATTAGCAGCTGCTACTATATTGGAAAGAACCACCTTAACAAAAAGAGTTTATTTGAAAAATAAGAGTAATAAATAAAATTAAAATGGTGGTTTAACAAATTTAAATCAAGAATTAAGAATAGGGTTTCTTCATTCAATATCCTGATGTATGTGTCATATTAAAATATAATACTTTACTTAAGAAATACTTTTCTTATTTTTTCCTGAGGATATCTTAATGATCTTCCAACAAATGCGTGCTTTACCTTCAAATCTCCTTATGAAATTCAAGTAAAACAAATTGTATGGCATAATTAGAGCTATGTTTAAATGTGTTATTTTTTACTTACTTTGAAAGATTGTCTGCAAATGATAAAGAAGCTCACTGGTGTCTTTTAGATAAGTTGTAGAAATAGAAATGCTTTAATTCAACTTTTGGCTTTAGAATATGTGATAAGTTTTAAGTATACAATGTGCCTAAACTTCAGGGCATTTGGATGGCAAATACTGTTCTGAGCCCATGTTAAAAATGATGAGATTGGAATACAAAGTACATCCCCAGGCAAACAGAGAGCCGTGATATGGGTGACATTAATAGAGCACGCTGTGACTTTCATAAATGCCCTATCATGAAAATGGCATGTGTGCGAATACAGAGGAAAAAGAAAAGAAAGAAAACTAACATGCTTTCATTCATCCATAAACTTCAGTAAATTTTATAATTTGAAAATATATAGGTTAATCATAATGAATTCTTTTAAAAAATGCTCTGTCTTGCAGAAAAGGATGAGAATTTAATTAATATTAATTTTCTATACTTTTTGAATATACAAGAAGAGTAAAATCTATTTGTCATAACTAGAGCAATATAAAATATATATGAACAGTTCTAACAGCAAAGGCAGGTTGAGGGAACCAGAAAAACAATATAAAGAAAATTAGGTCAGTTTATAGATGAAAAGATCCTGCTGCTGGCAGTTTTATGTTAACTAATTGAAATTAAAGTCGACAGTGGAACAGATTTATTAAATGTTTCAAAATGTATATAATATTAACATTTTTGATTTAAGAGTATTTATTTCTGTAACTTTTATTAATACCACTATCTTAGTTTAGGTAATAATTTTTTTTTATTACTGAAGTTATTTTTTGGTTTAAACAGAGCTGTTATTTTTCCATATTTAAATATTTGGGAAAATGAGTTTCAGAGTGGATATATATATATTTTATGATGACAACAGAAATAAATGATAGAGTTTGAAACATGAATGAAGTTCTGATTCTTAGATTTTATAAACAAGGAGGCAGACATAATCTTGAGAGAAGGGAGCCAGCAAGTTCATGATATGAGAAGAAAAGTGTGAAGAAATGAAGTCGAAAATATACAGTGAATTCAATGATTACTAAGTTATTTTGCCTGATTAAAAAGTAAATTAAAGTAAAATTTATGTGTGACCTTGTAAGAGTAATTTGCATCTTTAAAAGAATGTTAATTCCTAAAGAAAAAATGATTCATCTATAAAAGTTATTTTGCTGCCACTCTTTTAAAATATCAGTTGTCAAATCTCATTTCTCTACTTCAAGTGAAGTTACCATGCAGTGAGAATCTCCTATTATATTCTGACATAATTTGCTCTTATATTACATATCTTTATGGACACATAACTCACATATTGAAGTGTGTACATATACACACACCCATACATAACATACCAGATACATTAGTATTCAAAAGAAGTCAGGAGTAGCAAAATACAGTATCTGTATCCCTTTAACTTTGAAATTTTTGTTTCAATAGCTACTTATTTATAAAGCTCTTTTTTATTTTCTAGGTTAAACTGATAAGGAAGCCAGCTCTCACAAATAGAAATATCTCTCAAGCACCCAGGCTGACCCATGCATGTTATGTATATCAACTTCAGTGATCTAATTTTTCATATGGCTGGACCACGGAGGAAACTAATTTGAATACTGACGTTACAGATGTGTTCATTTCTTGCTTCAGGTTTTTATCTTGCCTAACAGGTATCAGCAGTAAAATCCCTAAAGTAACCCCATGACAATCTGCTGATTGGCTTCTTTAAGAGAGACAAAACAGTGTTTCAGACTGACATTTTATGTTGAGGGTGCATAAAGATGAACTTCTTTGCCAGACTGGTCATCCTACTCTAACCTATTTCCATAAGGCATTCTGATCTTTTCTATGCACCTCAAGAAGTAATGTAATCTGAAATGGAGTCCTTATAGACAATCAAGTATTTGAGGCTTTTGTTTCCTTCTTAATTGGGCATCTTCCTCATTGATTAAGACCAGATTTGAACTTATGAAATGAAAGATAGATTTCTTTTGAAATCTGGGATAAGAAAATTGAAATTGTGAAAATCTCATTTAATACTAGATGAAATTGACTCAAATTTCTGTTGATTAAAATTGCTGAGAATAAGGCATCAAATAATATATTTCAGAGACAAAAAGCATGCAAACTTTATTGTTCTGAAAATGTAGTGTTTTTAATCATAACTCAAAGTGATGTGTAATATTAGCACACAAGAGTAAAGATTGATTACAGGCAGAACATAAAACAATGACTGTAACAGTTTAGAAAGCTTACTTGCTTACTCGTCTCTAAGAAACTGAGAAAACTTTCAATATATCTGTACCCTTTTTTAACTATGAAGAGAAGTTTTACTCAGCAGATCATATTTTCAAGTTTACAACTACTTCAATTTACAGTCTCTGAAATTTATGATAGGCACAATAACGTTTTTGAAAAGCAAAAACCAGTCAAACGTTAATGAGTATTCTAAGGTTGTCAAAGTGCACCTCCACTGTAGAAAAATGACAACATAAAATTCAGTATTTTCATAAATGAATCTTTTTATCTACTCTGCCAACTCATATCAAAATGAGCCTGTGATGCTAAAAGGATCAAATGAATTTTGACTTTATTACTATTTTTCGTGTCCTGGTTAGTTTTCATAGTGCACTAATGCCTTAAATTTAAATATACCTGTTAATAATAATCCTTCACGGATATGTGGTATATTTTAGATAGCTCAATTCTAGAGCTTATAAATTCAGTTTCTGAAGAACAAATGCCTTTCCAAATCAGAATAATTTATTCATATCATACTCCTTAACTTAATACTATGAACTAACTGTAAGATTTGCAGTTAAATTTTCTTATTAGGGACAGACTTTATTTGTTACTTCGTTGACCACTAGATCTAAGTAATAATCAGTTTGATGCTTAATTTTATTTCTGCCAAAAGTATAACTTAAAACCTAAATGAAGATGTTTTTAAACAAAATAAAGTTATGTGGTATAGAACATTTTAATTAGAATAAGGATTTTGATTCCACAGATCTTATTGACTTTCATAATTCTGACAAATGCTAATCAAATATAATAAATTTCCAATGGGGGAAATCGGTTTGGCATAAATTTTTCTTTTTGTCTACAATACTTTATATTGACTGTAATGACACTCTTTGCTTTGGAGAAATCCTCTTAGTGAACTTATACATGATGTTCAATCTTATACAAAATATATTAATAGGAAAATTTTTAATATTGGGGTGGTGACACTTTATATCAAAAGTGATGATAAAAATAATACAGTCACTATAGGGGAAATTTTCTGATTTTGTTTAAATTTAACCTTTAGAATAGTTTATATAACTATGATTTTACCATGGATCAGCATTTAAACTCAGCCTTTCTTTAGATAAAAATATAAAATATATCTGAATATGGTTCTCACTTTAAAATAAAACACTAAAGAAATTAATATTCTCCCTTTTATTTAGCAATTTACAGTCATCTTCACAAAATCAATGAAGAAAGGGTGAATAGTTAAATATTGTAATATCAGAATAGATCAAATAAATTGCTTCAAACATAAACTTTTAATAGATCTTTAACAATGTAATTTTTTAGTTTCTACACACATGTAGAAATCACCAAAGGAAGGAAAAGAGTAAGATCAACCTACTAACAGAATATTTTGTATCACTTTAATCATATATCTTAGTTATTGCACACTGATCAGGCCTACAATTTCCCAAATGAGTGGACAGCAAAGACTTAAATAAATGAGACAGATGAAATGATTTTGGGGCTCTAGAAGGTTCCAAATGCTTTCACAGAACTGGAGACTCTGGGGTTTTAGACAAAGAACTTCTCTGGCTGCCTTGCATTTATTAGGTTTTCAAACAAAGGAGGGAAATACTTAAGAGAATTACAGGAATCTGGGCCGAACTTGGGAATCTCTTTAAGGACTCCTTAATTCTTTATGTTAATATAGGAGAACTATGCTATCTCCAGGAAGAGCTTCACTGCAGGAGTGAGATGCCTGCAGGTACGGTCTCTTTTTAGTTAATTAGCGCTGGAGAAAATGTCCTCAGCTATAGCCTTATTTTGTCCTTTGAAGAGCCCCAAATTCACAGGCCAATACAGGTCTCAATGGGAACCAGTGACTCAGGGATTCACTATGAGTCCACTGCTCATATCCACACAAGGGCCTAGGCCTCGGGAAAACTCTCACACAACCATGAAAAGCCAGTTAATATTAAATACTGGTCAGAGTTGCTTCATAGTGATCTCCATCAATTTTGTAATGGTATTTACTCATTAATCTTTGCTAGCAGAAATTTTGACTTCATAGTTTTATTATGCAAACATTATAAATTCTCTGCCCTACAAATAGTAAATAATCATGAGATACATAAGCACACCAAAACAATGTATATGAACACATGTACATACACACAGATAAATATTTTACCCAATAAAATGATACAAATAGAGCTGTTTATATAGTTTTCTTTTGCTATAAAATATAAAATGTGATTTTGAATGGCATACCACAAGAAATATTTTTTTAATATTTTAA
>PVLD010021387.1:0-31579 GCA_004027595.1 Dinomys branickii
GGTTCTGCTTGGTTTTTCCTAGAGCTTCAGTTTCCATTTCAGATCCTTCTTGAGTTCAGGGTACGTACCTCTCTCCTTTCTGTCTTATTCTAGTCATGTTATTTATTTGAAGTTTTCCTTCTTTTGCTGATTGTTTAATTATTTGTTCTGTTTAGGGAGTTATTTCTATATCTGTTCTTGGGATTGTGGTCTCTTTTTTCTCTGTCTAGAATATCTTTTAGTGCTTTTTCCAATGCTGGTTTGGCACTCATGAATTTCTTCAGTTGTTGTTTGTCATGGAAATATTTTATTTCTCCATTGAATTTGAGGGATAATCTTGCAGGATGCATCAGTCTGGGTTGGAAGTTGTTTTGTCTTAGAATCTGTAGTATCTCGCTCCAAGCTCTTCTTGCTTTCATGGTTTCCGTTGAGAAATCTGCTGTGAGTCTGATGGGCTTTCCTTTATAGGTGGTTAGAGTGATTTTAGAATCATAGCAAAATTTGAGAGTAAGGCCTAGAGATTTTGGCCTAAGCCCCTACCTCCACACATGCATGGACTCCCCTTTTATGAATGTCTCCCACCAGAGTGGTACATTTGTTATAATTGTTCAACTTTTTCATTCACTTTTCAGGTACCTTTGAGGTTGGCAATAAAATTGGCAGTTTCCATTAATTATATTCCATTAATTAGTTTTCTTGCTTAGTGTTGTACAGTCAGGATATAGCTACATGTATAAGCACTAATAGCAATCGTGATACAACTATATAGAAGAGTTTTGCTGTGCTGAAAGTCCTCTGAGCTTCACCTACCCAATCCTCCCTCCCTTCAATCGCTAGTCCATAGAAACCACTGATCTTTTGACAGTTCCCATGGTTTTGCCCTTCCTATAATGTTGTATAGTTGAAATAACATTATATAGCTTAGCAGATTATTTTATTTTACTTAGTGATATGTATTTAGGTTTCTTCCATGTCTTTTCTAATCGCTAGTACTACATACATTTTTAGTTTTTCTATTTATTAAGTTTATTGGTACATTTTAAGTATATATAAGGATCGTACTCATCATAGGGAATTTGTGCTTCTACAAGATATACTTTGATTCCTCCTTTTCTCCCAGTCCCTTCTCCTCCCTTTAACTCCTCTTCTTCTCCTTGTTTACCTAGTTTGTTTCCATTTTATCCTTTTTTAAAATTATTTTTTCCTTTTCTCTTCCTTCCTTACCCCTTCCCCCGCCCTAGTTTCTCTTTCTTCTGAACAATTTCTCCCCATTTCACAATACCTATTGTACATTTTGGTCCTTATCTACTTTTTCAGTTTCTCATACCAGGAAAGCAGTATGATATTCACACATGTGAGTCCAATTTATTTCATTTAAGAGTATGGTCTTAAGTTGCATCCATTTACCTAGAAATGTCTCAAGTTTATCCTCTTTAAGGCAGAGTAGTAATCCTATATATATATATATATATATATATATATATATATATATACACACACACACACATATATACACACACACACACACACACACACACACACACACACACACACATATATATATAATCCATTCCTTGGTTGATGAGCATTTGGGTTATTTCCAAAATTTAGGTATTATAAACTGTATTGCTATAAATATGGGTAAGCATATATTGCGGTGGTATGATGTTTTTAATTCTTCCAGGAAGTTATCCAAAGAGAATAGCTGGGTCAAATGGGATTTCTAATCCTACTTTTTTGAGGAATCTTCATACTGATTTCCACATTGGTTGCAACAGTCTACACTCCCACCAACAGTGGAGAAAGATTCCTTTTCTCCACACTCCCTCCAGAATTTGTTAATTTCTTGAGATTGCCGTTCTTTCTGGAGTGAGATGGAATCTCAGCATTGTTTTAATTTGCATCTCTCTAATAACCAGTGATGTTGAACATTTTTTCATATATTTACTTGCCACTTGTATTTCTTCATCTGAGAAGTGTGTACTCATCTCAGATGCCCGTGTTTGGATTAAGTCTTTACATTTGGGGGGAATCTGAATTTTTTCAATTCTTTATATGTTCTAGATGTAAGTCCTTTCTCTGAAGGACAACTGGATAAAAATTTTTCCCACTCTGTGAGTTTCCTTTAACTCTGTAGGTGTTTTCCTTTGCTGCACAAAAGCTTTTTAATAGGTGGAGATCCCATTTGTTGATTCTTTGTATTATTTTCTGTGCAATCAGGATTTTGTTCATGAAATCTTTGCCTACACCTATATCTTCAAGCAATATGCCTGTTCTCTTTTTCCAGCAGATTTAGTGTTTCTGTTTTAATATGTAGACCTTTGACACATTTTGATTTTAGTTTAGTGATGGACATGGTTCTAGTTTTAGTCTTTGGCATGGGGAAAGCCAGTTTTTGTGGCACCATTTATTAAAAGGCTACCTTTCTTCCAGTGAACATGTTTGAAGCCCTTGTCGAAGATAAGGTGGCTGAGTGTGTTTGGAGTTGTTTCTGCCTCTTCTAATCTGTTCCACTGATTCTCAGGTCTGACTTTTTTTTTTTGGCCAGTACAATGTTGTTTTTAATCACAGTAGCTTTGTAGTATAATTTCAAATCAGGAATTGTAATGCTCCCTGCCTTGCCTTTGTTGCTGAGAACTGTTTTTGGTGTTCTAGGTCTCTTCGGGTTCCAAATGAATTTTAGGATTGTTTTCTCAATCTGTGAGGTATTCTAATAATATTTTGATTGGGACTGCATTAAATCTGTGAAACATTTGGGGAAATATGGCAAGTTTTACTATGTTGGTTCTTCCTATCCATGAACAAGGACTATCGTTCCATTTTCTTTTGTTTTTTGGACCTGGAATCGAACTCCTGACCCTGTATTTGCCAGGCAGGAGCATTTTTTTTGGTGCTGGGAATTGAACTCAGGTCCTAACACTTGCCAGGCAGGCCCTGGGCCACTGAGCTATATCCCCAGCCTCCATTTTCTGATATCCTCTTCATCCTTTTTCAGAGTATTGTAATTGTCAATGTATAGATCCTTTATTTCTTTTGTTAGATTGATCCCTAAATATTTCATTTTGGGGATGCTATTGTGAAGGGTATGGCTTCCCCAATTTCTCTCTCAGTAAGTTTGTTGTTTGTGTAAAGGAATGCTATTGATTTTTTTTAGTGTTCATTTTATATTCAGCTACAGTACTGAACTTGGTTAATACATCTACTGTCTTTTAGTGAAGTTTTGGGGTGGGGGTTTTTCTCTTGTCTGATTGCTCTGGCTAATGTTTCTAGAACTATGTTGAATAAGAGTGGTGACAGGGGACATCCTTGCCTTGCTTCTGATTTTTTTTTTTTTTTTGTGGTACTGGGGATCGAACTCAGGACCCTGCGCTTGCTAGGCAAGCGCTTATTCCACTGAGCTATATCCCCAGCCCCTTGCTTCTGACTTTAGAGTGAAAGCTTTTTGTTTTTGACTATTTAGTATGATGTTGGCTTTTGGTTTGTCATAGATGGCTTTTATCAGAGTGAGATAAAGACCACCTACTCCAATTTTCTGTAGGGTTGAAAGGGTGTTGGAATTTGTCAAATGCTTTTTCTGTGTCTATTGAGATGATCATGTGATTTTAGTCCTTGGCTCTATTAATATGGTATATTACACTTATTGATTTGCATGTGTTGAACCCTCCCTGCATCTCTGGGATGAATCCTACTTGGTCATGGTGATTTCTTGCATTCTGTTTGCCAGTTTATTGAGGTTTTTTGCATCTATGTTCATCATGGAGATTGGCCTGTAGTTTTCTTTTTTGGTTTGGTCTTTCTCTGGTTTTAATATCAGGGTAATACTTGCTTCCAGGAATGATTTTAGAAGTATTACTTCCCTTTCAATTCTATTAAAGAGTCTCATCATTAGTGGCATGACATCTTCTCTAGATTTCTTAGAGAATTCAATAGTCAATCAGCCAGATAGTTTTTAGTTACATTTTCAATATCATTGATTGATATTGGGTTATTTAGAATTGTAGTATCTTCTTGATTCGGTTTTGGCAATTAACATGTGTCTCAGAATCTACCTGTTTCTCTTGTATTTTCCATCTTATTAGAATAAAAGTTTCTTGGAGTAGGTACTGATGATCTTCTGGATTTCAGCAGGATCCATCGTGATTTCACACCTCTCATTCCTAATTGCTTGAATTTGAGTCTTTTCTTTCCTCTTTTTGATAAGGTTCACTAGGGGTATATCAATTTTATTTAATCTTTCAAAGAACGAACTCTGATTTTCTGTATTGTTCTCTTATTCTTGATTGCATTCATTTCTGTTCTGCTTTTTATAGTTTTCTCTCTCATGTGACCTTTGAGTTTGGTTTGTTCTTTTTCCAGAGGTTTGAGGTTCAATATTAAGTTGTTTATTTGAGCTCTTTCTGTTTTCCTGGTGTGAGAATTCACTGCTATAAGTTTCCCTCATAGGACTGCTTTCATTGCATCCCATAAGTTCTGGCATGTTGTGTCATCATTGTTGTTTAGTTGTACATATTGTTTAGTTTCTTCTTTAATTTCTTCTGTGACCCATTGGTTGTTCAGGAGGGTGTTGCTCAATTTCCTTGTTTATCTCATTTTTTGGTTTCTTTTGCTGTTGATTTCCAAATTTCACTACACTATGGTTGGGCAATATGCATGAAATAATATCCTCTGCATTTATGTAAGCATGTTCTATGGGCTAATATGTGGTCTTTTTTGGAGAACATCTCATGTACAGCTGAGAAGAATGTTTATTCTGATGTTGTGGGGTGGAACACTCTGTATACAACTACGAAGTTCATTTGCTCCCAGATTTGTTTTATTTCTTACATTTCTTTGTTGATACTTTGTCTAGTTGATCTATATAATTGTGAGAGTGGGGAATTGAGGGTCCCCATTACAATTGTGTTAGTGCTTATTTGATTTTTCATGTCCATTAACATTTGTTTTATGTAGTTGAGGGCACTGGTATTTGGTGCATATATATTTAGTTATCTCTTCTTCTAGGAATCTTTCCTTAAGAAGTATTTTGTGACCTTCTGTGTTTCTTTTTATCAGTCTTGGCTTGAAGTTTATGCTGTCTGCAAATAGAATAACTACCCCTGATTTTCTCTGAGGTCCTGTCACATGGAGTATTGTTTTCTATCCTTTGACTTTTGGTCAATGAATTTCATTTTGAATCAGATGTGTTTCTTGAATGAAGCATATTGTTGGATCTTGCTTCTTGATCCATTGTGCCAGTCTGTTTATTTTGATTGGTGAATTGAGACCACTGGTGAATTGAGATATGTACTGGCTTATCTTCCTCATATTATTTTCCTGTTGTTGGTCGCCTGTCTTCCCTGCTATTTATTTGCTTATGCTGTCTGGTGGCTTCTTTGGTGTTCTTGTGCTTGTGGTATTTGTTTTCTCTTTTTATCATGTCCTTCAGAACATTCTGAAGAGCTGGTTTGGTGGTCATGAATTTATTTCTTCAGTTGCACTTTGTCTTGGAAGTATCTTATTTCTCAATTGATTTTGAAAGGTTGTTTTGCAGAGTACATCAACCTGGGTTGGAGGTTGAAATATCTCACTCCAAGTTGTCCTGGATTTTAGGTTTTCTGTTGAGAAGTATGCTGTGATTCTGATGGACTTTTCTTTATAGGTGATTTGTTTCTTTAGCTACTTTTAATATTATGTTCTTGTGGGAAATTTTCTATAATTTTTATTATTATATGCCTTGGTATAAATTTATTTTGATCATTGCTGTTTGGAGTTCTATATGCTTTATTTATTCATATGTCAAATTCTTTATTCACATTTGGAAAGTTTTCTGTCCTCATTTCTGTGAAGAGGTTTTTTTATGGTATTTGCACTGTCTCCAGCTTTCTCATCAACTCCAGTCAATCTTATGTTTTTCTTCTTTGCTTCTTCTTGAGATTATTGGATTGATTTTTCACAGTCTCTTGCTATTTTCAAGATTTCTTTCTTTTCATGGTTGTTAGCCACAATCCTGTCATCTAAATCTGATATACCATCCTCATATTCATTCAATTTGCTGCATGTACTTTCAATTCAGATTTTAATCTCCTGATTTCTATTTGAATCTGTTTCATAGCTTCTCTTTCTTTCCTATGTTGGACATTTGTGATTTCCATCATTTTTCTAATCTCTTCTGTTACATTTATCTTTGTCTACTTTAATGTCTTCCATTTTGATCATCATTTCTTTTTATACCTGAGAGATTATTTTTTCTATAGCCTTTTCCATTTGTTTTTTCACTTCTGTTGCTATCATTTCAGAAAGTTCCAGTGCTTGGCTTCCAATTTCCTCTCTCATTGTGCTCTGGACTTTTCCTCTCTGGGCTGAGAGTCTGGGCTTATATTTGGTTTCTATGTCTTGTCATTTTCAATTTTCAATTTTATTTCATTTTCTGTGTTGATGCTTGCTGATTTCTTATGGTAGATAGCTTTATCACTAGTATTGAGTCTTCCCTCGGAAATGTCTGCTCCTCAGGGATGTCTTCTAGATGTAGGTAATTCTTGGTCTTTATGTCTATCCCAAAAACCTACTTTTCCAATGTATTAAGAATGAGGCATTGCTATCTATTTGGATCAGCACCCAGTCCTTTGGTACTGGACTATGGTGATGGTTATGATCCTATACAATCACAGTGTTATCATACATAGGAGAAAAACTGATTGTAACATGTTGGAGGCAACCCAAATGCCCATCAACTGAGGAATGGATAAAAAAGATGTGGTATTTTTATACAATGGAGTATTACTCAGCTATAAAGAAAGATAAACTCAAGGCCTTTAAAGTGCATGGATGCAACTAGAGACCATACTCATAAGTGAAATAAATTAGATGTGTGTACATATCATATTGTCTCCCTAGTGTAAGAACCTGAAAGAGCAAATAAAAGATAAAATAGATATTGCAAAAGGAAAAGAAACTGCTCAAAAGGTAAAAGCAACTGGGATGAGGGAAAGGAGAAAAGAAAGAAGGGAAACACACACACACACACACAGAATAGCTAGGATAATTGTACTGCTGATGTCTGTTGGTTTATTAAAAGGAACAGTTAAAGCTTATTTTTTTAACCAACTTTGCATGCTTATATCTGGTAATCTGAACAACTAATTTGAAGACAACAATATGCAATATAACAACCATTGCTGAATTCCTATCATCCTGTTTTGTAAAATTCTGTACTGTTTCTAATGTTTTTATTATTTTTTATTCTCTTTAAAATAAAAATATTTTTAAAAAACATATATGATATCCTGGCTAAAGTAGTAGAGTTACCAATACCAATAGCATCAAATATAGTCTAGCTACTGACAGACTGTGCTATTAACCTACTACCTTTAATTATAGGAGCAAATTCCACAGGTATATAACAAAATCCAACATATACCAGGAACTTACATCCAATGATTTTCCCCTTAGTGGAGTGATTTTACCCTCCACTAAGGGTGGAGTGGGGTTTAAGGGAGATAGGGGACTACATAGAGCGATGAAGGAGGTCAAATATAGTAGAAACAAAGCCGGAGGGCAAAGGATGAACACCCAAGTTTTGGGAAATTGGAGAACACAGGAAGGAAAGAATGAAAGAGGAAATGAAGGACTATTGAAATGAACCAGAAAGAAAAGAGACAATGTTCACTCACATGAAAATAACGTAAGTTCAAGAGATAGTTGAGGAAAGACAGAAAGAAGATGAATTGAAGAAAACAAAAAGAAAGGTAAGAAACCTAAATAGTGAAAAAAGAAAAAGAAAAAAACAAAAGCCAAATAAAACTAACTACAAAAAACAAAACACAACCCGACCAGACAGATAAAGGATAACCAATCAGACAAAGAAAGAAAAATAAAAGTAGTAAACTTCCTCTGGTGTCTACAGTTCTGTGGTAGTGTCCAAGTCAGATCCCAGAAATGTGCTGTATACTCCAGCCGGTTTTCAGTGGGACTAGTGCTGGCTATAGGCTAATCTTGGCCTCTGGATGTGAGGGTTGGAACTGGTCTTCTATTGCCAGAATTCTCTTACAGCCTTTTAATATAGAATGGCGGCCCCACTGGCTTCTTTTCCACCTGTGTACTGGAGCAGAATGTTGGTTCACCTAACTTACCAACTGCTGGCTCATATTCTTATGACTGCTTCAGACTTTTTCACACCACTGGTCCTGCCTGCCAGTGTGTATGCCAACATCTGGGCCTCCTCTCGCTGGTCCCACCTGCTGGTGTGTCCCTATACACATTTTGAGAATGAGTTCTAAAATTGTAATTTTGAATTGATGTAAATTGATGTAAAGGATATAATTTATGGAATATGTCAGGGATTAACAATTAAAATGGAGCTAAGCGGTGCGTGGTGGCACACACCTGTAATCCCTGCACCAAGGAGCCTGAGGCAGGAGGAGTGTTGTGAGTTCAAGACCAGCCTGAGCTATAAAGTGAGTTCTAGGCCAGCCTGAACTGCATAGCGAGACCCTGTCTCCAAATGACAAAAGAAAATAACTGTTTTAATTACTTCATGGCATAATATCTCATTTCTTTTTAGTGCTCAATAATATTCCATTATCTGGGTGGACCACAGTTCATTCATTCACCTAAAGATATCTTGCTTACTTTCAAGTTTTGGTAATTATGATTGAAACTGCACTAAATATCCATGTGAAAGGTTTTCTTTTTAACATAAAGTTTTAAGCTCTATAAATAACAAGGAGTGCAAATGCTGGGTAATATGATAAGAGTATTATTAATTTTATAAGAAACCACCAAATTGTCTTCTGAAGTGGCCATACCATTTTGCATTCCCACCAGGAATGCATGAGAGATCCTGGATGACTTATGAACAACAGAAATTTATGTTTCATAGTTCTGGAGACTGGGAAGTCCAAGGCCAAGGGACATATTTAGAGTCAGATGAAGGCTTCTTCTTGAGCTTCTTGCTGTATCTTCATATAGCAGAAGGGAAGGGAGAGAAGTCTGAGGTCTCTTTTATAAGACCTTTAATCCCATTCATGGGACCTCTGCCCTCACAGCCTAATTATGCCCAAAGACTCCATCTCCAAATGCCACCACACTGAGAATTAAATTCAACGTATGTATTTTGGATGGACATGTACATTCAGTCTATAGTATTTGTACATTTTTTGCTAATAGCCCTTTATTGGGTATGTTTTTGCAAATATTCTCTTCCAGTCTATGGCTTATCTTGTTATACTCTTGATAGTGCCTTTTGCAGAGCCAACATTTTAAATGGCAATACTCAGACTTGACAAGGCTGTGTTACTTATACTGAGCATTCTCACATACCACCACAAGCCTATAAGTTGCTTAATTTTCTAGATGTAAGTTAGATTATATTTATTAAAAGTTTATAAAATATTCATTCTCATAAATTGGTACTTCTCAATCTGTGGGGAGGGGAGCAGTTTTGCCCTCCGGGGGATATTTGGCAATGTTGGAATATTCTTGGTTTTCACCTCTGAGTTGGGCAGGCTGCTATTATCTAGTGGGTAGAGGTCAGGGATGGTACTAAATGTCCTACAGTGCAAAGTACAGCTCCATAAACTGTCTAGCTCAAAATATCAGTAATACCAAGGCTGAGAAACTTCAGGGGTCCAGGAATTCAGCTTTAATTTACCCAAATTTAACAAAACATATTTAAAGATTTGTTTGTCTGATAGTTTGGGGAGAATAATGTCCGTATCTACAAAAAATTGAAATGTATATACCCCATACTGATAATTTTTCATAACTAACTAAGTTTTGTTCATTTGCTACAAAAGACACACACACAGATACTCTATTTGGCATTATTTCTAATTGCACAGTTTGAGAAGCAACCTAAATGTCCTTCGGTAGGCAGTGGATCACATACATGCTTGCTCTGTGTGGTAGAGTGTTTGGCCACATGATCTCCTCCTGTTCTTTTCCTGTGACCCCATCCTTTTCCGAGGATAGGCTGGTATAAGAACATTCCCAGGATCCCCTTCATGCTGTCATGTCTTAGTTTGGAAACTAGAAAGAACTCTAATCCTTTCTTTCCTGCCCCAGGTTGAGCCAAGAGGAAGTCTGTGGCCTAAGTTTGGCCAATCGGATGAAATTTTGCATTTGATCAAAGGCAGACCAAAGGGATCATTGAGGATTAAAACCTTGAATAGTAAGAGATGTGTCTATAGGACAGAGGAAGCTGCTACCTGGCCTCATAATTCTTGCTAAGTGGTGGAACTGAGCCTCTATTACGTACTCTATGAGAAAAGCTTCAGGTTCTGTTATTAAAATGACTAGTGAGACAGTCAAGTACTTAATTCAGGAAAGAATAAATAAGAAATAGCTGAGACATCTGGAGACTTTCCCAAAAATGTATGTTATATAAAGTCAATGCAATATAATACTTGGGGTTAATTGAGCAATTTTCTCAGCTTTTATGAATCATTAAAATGAATTTAAGTAATGGAAATATTTCAACGGAAAAAATTAGTGGATTGTCCCAGCAGCAATAAGCTGGCTCCAGTCCAATAAATAGATACATTAGATCTCTGTGAATTGGAAAGTACTGTAATTGATATGCTAGAGAAATATATGCAGCAATTAAAAAGAAAGAACATCAAGACAAAGTAGGAAGTGAAATATCAAATTGTAGAACATTCATTCACTTAAGAAATGGTTAGTGAACTTACTGTTTACTAGTCTGTATGTGACAAACTGGAGAAACCTGGTTCTGGCCCTCATAGAACATTATTTAAAATAGCAAAATAAGGGAGAAATTGTTTAACAGTAGCAGTAAACATTATTATAGTGCATGCATTATATACATTCAGTCATTAAAAATAATGACTTTAATGGTAGTAAACTAAGTATGATAAGGTAAAAAATTATGAGCATATATAAACATAATCAGTATAAGTACAACAAAAGAAAGTAAATAAAATGTGTATATATAGATCTAAATACACACACAGAATGAAACAATGTTTGCTCAATTGTATATAATCTAAAGGAGATATACCAAAATGCTCACTCACCTTTGAGTAACAGAATTTCGTAGTTTTGTTTTCTAAATTTTGGCAATTTGTGTGTTTTATAACATTTATTATTTATAGTTATACAATTGTCTAAGATAAATTGAGAGTAAAATATTTGAATATTTTCAATTTCATTTTATACTTAACCATATTTTTAAATATTCCATGATAAGAATATACTATTTGAATAGATGTATATATATCATATATAAAACATATATATTATGAATAAATAGAAGCTCATCATCTTGCTTTATTCCAAAATTTTAGAATCAACTGAGAAGAGTCAAAGCTGTGCTACCCAGAATCTCACTTTGCTGGTGCCTAATTTTTAGATGTTACAGAAGGGACCAAGAGAAATTTGGGGACTGATATCTCTACCAATGCCATGTTGGGGAGAGATAGTAAATTTCTGGTGGGGTCAGTTGAGACAGGTGTTGTGTATCAGAGGGATAATGTCTGAGCTGCTGAAGTATCTTGAATTATGTCTCCGTCTATGAGCACATGGTTTTAAATTTTGTGTAAATATATTCAAGACAGGATACATGACACTTCTAATACAATCTCTTTTGTTTGGGAGCAGGCAAGTTGGGGCCTCCACTTGACGTCAAGCTGGGTGCATTGAACTGTACAGCTTTCAGCATCAAATGGAAAATGCCACGTTCTCCTGGGAGCCCAATCGTTGGGTACACAGTGAGTACATGAAATGGGTGTGCTGGGATGACTGTACATCTTTCCTATCCCAGTGCCTCCTATAAGAGGTTGAGTATTCCTTATCCAAAATGCTTGTGATCAGCAATGTTTTGGATTTTGGAATATTTGCAAATACATAATGAGATAGCTTGAGGATGGACATGACCCAAGTATAAACACAAAATTTATTTGTTTCATACATCCTTTATATGTCTAGCCTGAAGGGGATTTTATACAATATTTTTAATACTCCTGTGTTTTGACTGTCACATGTGAAATTTTCTACTCTTGGTGTAGAGATTCAAAAAGTTTCAGATTTTGAAGCATTTCAGATTTTGAATTTATGGATTATGGATGGTCAGCCCTCCAGTGCACTCCTTATGTCAGCCCTCCCGTATGAACAACTGCCCCATCTTCCATTGGTGAAACTGTAAGAAATGCTTCAAGGCATTGTAAGAGCTCTGAACATGCCACCTGCATTCATTAATTAGGATCATCTCTGTGCAGCAGTAGGAAAATATAAAGTAAATAGAAGGTGTGTCTTCTGATCTCCAGTTGCCAGTAGCCAAATTTAGAGGATCATACAGAAACATGGAAAAGCATAGGAAGTCACTGCGGAATGTTGTAAGTACTAAATAAAATGAGATCTGAATCAAAGGAGTGGATAGGTCAGGTGGAGGAAGGAACAGAGAAGCATTCTTACCATCACAGCCTGCAAACTGGGCAGATTTCAGGGCATCAAAATGTTTTCTTTGGTCAGTGTTTTTAGAAACAAGTCACATGTTAGAAGCCACGATATTTCTGATAAATATTTGGATCTCTGAAATCTTGGTGGTATGGGGAGAGCTGGCCACACGGAGCTCACATTTCTGTGTAGCACCCTGTGCCCTATAGTTGAGCTCCCATTTGAGATGGGATCAAAGCTCTCTGTAACACACAAGTTGTACCACTCCGTACTATCTCCACTTCACCAGGGACAGAAGTTCTTCATTTCTGGAGTCATGTCATATCAAATGTGGGAAAATGAACATTACCTGTGAGGGTTGTAACTTGGGGACCTATGAGAGGAGGTGAAGTTGCCATCTGCATCCTCCTTCAATGATATGCGTCTTCATCCCAGCCTCTGCACGCTTCTGAGCTTGTGGCCTCATCAGGTGTATCTGATGTTCATTCCCTCCAAACTAGTGTGAGGGGTGGGCTGATGCATTTCAGGAACACCACCTCTGTGAGTGCGACTTGAACCTTTGATCTTAGAGAAGTATTGGCTCTGTTCTCAGCAGGCTTTCTGGGTCTTTTCAAGGTCTTTTACTCTGAGGTCGGTGCAGAGAAGTCCCTGTGGGAGCAGTCACATAGTGTGCCACTCAGCTGGGACACCCCGGTTGCTGTGAGTATCTCCATGCTGTTGGCCCCCTCCAAAGCACCTGGACACTTGGCATTCCAGGGAAAGTCAGATGGATCTCTGAATTGGTACAGGTGCTTCCTGCTGCATATTAATAATAATATTTGTAAAGTCCTTTAGAATTTCTAGATATTTTCCATGTATGCCACCTCTGTGACCTGCCTCTTCTCTCTCTGCAAAGATGGATGTGTTGAAAGGGCCCTGGTATAAATGCTTCTATCTCAGACCCAATCCCATTTGCCAGGGGGGAAACAGCCACCCTGTTGCTATTTTTCCCCTTCTTTTTTCTTCGTAGCATTTAATTCTGATCTTCTTTGAAATCCCAATAAAGCTTTCTCAATAAGTATTACATGTTTGTATCTTCCCAACTTCCTGGTGATGCACGCAATACAGAAGAAAAAGATGTAATTTGAAATTTATATTTGAACAGTGCAAGTTATTTATTTTCCTTTTTGACCTCAGTCCATTTGTCAGCTCCTCCTCCCTTTCTTTCCTGTTTCCTGTCGAGGTCTCTGGGGGGATGTTTTTGCCTTGGGCACCTTACTTGTTTTCTTCTGTGCTCCTCTTCTCTGGTCTGCTGCCCGGGCTCCAGGCTGGAGCGCTTGCCACGGCTCTACTCTGGCCCATTACACTGTCAAATGGGTGGTGGCAGTGGCAACGCTGTCCCTTATTTAATACGTGCCTGTGCATGGAGCACAGTCTGAAACTTATTTGTCATATTTCTTAAGTGGTTCCTACTTACTAAGTGTGTGTCACCTGCCAAGACCATCCCTCATGCTGAACATTTGTTTTGCCATTTATTCTTCACAACTATCCTATGACCTCATTTTACTGACAGGAACGCTGAGACTCAGCGAGGTGAAATAACTTCCCCAAATCATATATTAGTAAGAAACAAAGCTGACATAACCCCAGGGCTGACACTTTTGAGCCCTTACCCTAGCAAATTTTGCCAAAGCTCTCATGACCCAAAAACAATTGATGCACATTTTTTGCCTGCTTGTATTTCCTTGTCATGCTTTTTATCTTAAACCAGATTTTTGCTTGCACAAGCCTGTTAGCTTCAGGAGCCTCAGCCCCAGCCCCGTGGTTACATGATCCTAAGAGGGAAGACTGGGTTGGCCTCATCTAGAAATACATGAATTTGAAATTTTCTTTCCCTTTGAGAGCCCTGGAACTTTGCATCAGCCCACCAAGCCCACCAAGGGTCAGCATGATTTCTAGCAGTGTCCCCAAGGGGCTCACGAATCTGCCTGGAACAATCTAGGTATGGAGGACACAGCACTAGTGGCTTGAAATCTGCACAGTGCTTTTGAAACAGAAAGCCTGCCTTTTACATAGGACCTGGGCCAAAACTTGGTGTATCTGTGAAGGTTACTGCTGGGCAGACCAAAAGCAGAGGGCCAGAAGGGGGCCAAGTGCACTGGGCTTCTCTGCCCACTTTGTCCTCTTGCAGGATGGAATTTTACCCCATTGCTTAACTCATCTAAGCTTCAATTTTATCCTTTGGAGAATATCATAATTAGACTGCTGTGAGAACCAGATAAAATCAGGTATTAAAGCCTTACATGAAATGTAAAAGCCATGTAGATGTTAGTATCATTCCTGGTTACTTTCATGTTAAATATATTCTGTTATTTCTATCCGGGCATTAGAGTATGTTGTCACCTTCTAGCTTTTGATCATTTTGCTGATTTCAACAAACTGCCATAGTAGCTTCCTTATGTCCAGCACTAGATAGCATCTACTCCCTGTTTTGGTGCAGTAGTCAGTCTTGTTGAGAAACCCACACATACACCAATAAAGTCATTAGAGAACAACACAGGACCAGATGTTATTCATATGCCACTTGGTAGATAAACAGGGTTTCAGGTGGTGGAGGTGAGTATGGGAGTAAGTGGTGAAGAGGTAAAACTTGGGGCTGGAAATTGAAGCAGTACATTTTCTAAAAAGTAATACTCAAGAGAGGGGCATCCCAATGGGAGGAAATGGTTGGAACCCACGAATGAACGTGCATCTGTATTCACATGCCTCTGTACATGTATGTGTGGGCAAAGGTGGAAGAGTCACAGACTATACTGGCTGGAGACAGGAATAATGACATAGTGAGTCAGGAAGCGAGCGGGCAGAGGCTGGCATTACAGGATGGCTCTGGGTTCAGACTGTGTGTGTTTTAAACTCTTGCATTACAAAAACCAGCGGGGTAACCTTTGCGAACCTCAGATCATCATCAACAAAATAGAGATACTAGTACTATCTGTGCCACAGATAATGTATCTGTGCTGCCTGCACAGCCATGTGGCACGGTGCCTCAGGGCGCTGCAGCAATCTGACAGAGGCATCACAGAATAGTTACAATTTTCAAGGAAAAACAGTAACATTTGTGTAAACTACTAACAAGTTGTTTGGATATAACTACTTCATAAATGGAACTCAGCCATTTCTTCTGGACCACAGATCTATAAAAAGGGTTCTAAGTAAATAAGTATGCCACAAACGAAGTTTGGAAGACTTAACCTCTATCATACCGTCCTATGGCTGTCCTGAGTGTGCAGTCAGTGGTTGTAGTGCCTTCAGCATGACATCTGGCCTGAAATAAGAACTCAGTACATGGTTGATAAAATGCACATTGCAAAGATGCATTTGCTGCACTTGGCTTTCAGGCTAGAGGAAGGGCAGGTGCTCTGTGAATTGATTTTAGTACTGCAAATTTTCTTTTGTTATTCATGTCTCTTCCATTTTGTTTGTTTTCTGTTCTCCAGGGACCGTATGGCCATCAGGCAACTTTTGTAAGTATGTTTCAGAACAGTTTATTCCTCATCCCTGTCCAGGATTTGAGGGTGGGGGAGGGGGTCTCTCTTCATAAAAATGTTGGTTTTCCTATATTTCTTTCATGTTGAGCAAGGCTCAGTGGAGACGGCTTAGTTGCAGTGTAAGCTGCCAAGTGGGCCAGGTTGATTTTTAGTCATCTCAAGAGAAGATGCTCTTCTCCTGTGTGCGCCTTTACCCTTTGTGGCAAAGTAAGGTTAAGAGACACATAATTAAAGATAAACCAATTTCAACTCTGTTCCAAGACCAAGTGAAACTTACTTAAAAAGTGGGAAAATATTTATACCAGAGAACAGCTCCTGGAGGTAATCCCTTTCCTTTCAATTTCTCGTTTCCTAATTTCCTTTAATAGTTCCAGATTGTCTTTCTAGCAAGATTTGCTTTTCCAGACTGAATGCCAGACAAGATATTGGGTTGAAACATGGTTAGTTTGATTAAAATAATAAATGAACCAAAATAATCCACCTGATAATTCCAATGCACTGTTTGCAAATCTGCCTTTTTTAGATGCTTCTAATTTGGTTAGCATTTCACATTATCTTTTGTCTTACAAGAATGTCCGACATGTTTCTTCCTAAAAAACAAAATAGTAAAACAAAACAAAGAAATTTGAAAATTATTTTAGAATTAGAAATAGAAAATGATGCTTAGACTGGTGGTTTCCACACTTTTTGATCATTTACACCATCAGCTGAAACATATCTGACTGTATACCAGTATATGTATATTTATGTATTTATAAATTATACATATACTACTATGGTAAAATATTATGCACATTATAAGGTCCCAGAGAATTTTACAGGAGGAGATAAAATGGACATAGAATGTCCTCTTTTCCTCTGGCATCTCAGTAGATCAGCTTGCCTGGAGAGGGAGAGGAGGCACCATCACTCTGCTTTGGAACTTGCTGGTCTGTTGATCCAGAACAGTGATTTGGTTTGGGTCTTAGCCAAGATTAGAGAGAGCAAACACACCTAAGAATCAAAAGACTTGCATCTTGTCCTCATTCTGTCACCAGTGTAAGGGTGAACTTCTCTGAATCTCTTATTCACTATAAAATGATGGGGTAGACTAGCAAGGGTTCCCCACTGATGATAACTTGGTCTTCTAGGAGGCTAGAGAAATAGATGTTGTCATATTAGTAGGCAGGCATCAAAGATACTAACTTTCCTGTAATACTCAGGATAAATCTGCCCAAAGACACTTTTTCCAGCCCCTAAATCTAATGCAGCCCCTGCTGCACAGCCTTGGAAAATGCTTTCTAGCTACCTGTGACCATTCCAGAACCAGAAATCCCTACTCACCCTTCTACTCTGTTCTGCACAGCCTTTCTCAAGGCCATTGGAGGAAGGATAATTGGATGATGTTACATTCATATCTTGTGGTGCCTTCTATCAAAGACTGTAGGTATCCTTAACAGTTTCTAAGGCAAGCAGGGTTTGTAGTCATCTGTGAAACTGAGTCTGTGTTTAGTCACTACCAGTGAAACTTATTTAAGAATGAAAGGCTTTTGGTCCAGAGACTAAGCGGCAACATCACGGACACAGCTAGTTTGCAATAGGACCCGGGTCTCCTTGCTTCTAGCGCAGTACTTTGTTCACCTCATGCCCACTCACAGCTGTGCTCATCTGGAATAGAGAATAGGACAACCTTCTGCTTCGTTTCCAAGACAAACTCATCCAGACTTCTAGCTGAAGAAAAAGTAGCATGTAACGAAATAGAAGTGAGGTTCAAAATGAGAGTCAGAGATGTAAGGTCAGAGGCGTTCAATGTAATGCCATCAAGCTGAGTGAAAGGAATTTGTTTAGGAAACAATAGTCCCGTTGTTTGGGGGGATCCTTTTTTGTTACATAAGGTTTTTCTGTAGTCTGGGTGATATATTAGCTAGAATGTGAGCCTGGTAGTCCAGAAAATCAAAATAATAGTGATTCTAACAAGATGTATGTTATGCTTTCCTCAGTGACTCTCTGCATAAAAAGAGTGTAGGACTCTTCTTGTGGCAGAGATGTCAGGTCCTTCTATTCCACTGTTCTTCCAACCCCTGTGCCCTCATCCAGATGGTCCAGAATGGCTCACTGCCCCATCCATACCCTACCCAATAAATGTGAAGGCACATGTGACCTTTCTTTTAAAGGGACAATTCAGAAATTGAACTCAACATTTTCACTCTCATCCTATCAGAAAGAATCTAGCCACATGACCATGCTCAGAAGGAAAGGAGGCTGGGAGTTTTTGAGTGGCTGTAATCCAAATGAAACATAGGGATTCTATTATGAGCAAGGAGCAAGAGGGTACTAGAGGATAATAGCCATCCAGGTCAGACTGTGAATGGAGGGAATGGCACTGGTCTTGAAGATGTGATAAAAGCAATTTAAAAAGAGGCTAGTCTGAGAATTATATGTGCTATGTCTAAAAGCCCAGTGATTGGGACAGGTAAGTTGTGGTGTTTTATGAGGGAAACTACCCCTGTCCCCTAAAGGCAGTTGCACAAACTCTCTGGGTCTAGCTGCATCATTTGTAAGGTGGGGTCATAGGACTGACTACTTAGGGCTCTTGTGAGGGTTAGGAGGCAATGATATGCCAAGATTTATGAATTCCAATTTGCAACATAAATTCAGGCTATTATACTTGTCCTGATCATGAGATGGAAGTTTGTTGTTAGAGCCATCTGTGAGGAAGGAAAGAGGACTAGGGTTCAAAATTGCTGGAGGTTTTCTTGGGCTTGGAGTAAGGACTCGCTTTGCTTTTCTCTCCTATACACGTGTAAATTCATCAGCAGTGTTGGGAAGAAAAAGGAGACATTTTTGATGCTGGATTTCAGAAAGGGCTACACAAACCCATAGAAGAGTTTTGTATTATTTGTTTTGTTTGTTTATTTGTTTTTGTTTTTGCAGCAAAGCACCCAACTGCAAAACAAAATAGTGGGAGGAACTAGGAGTTGGAAAAGACTGTTCGTATTCTCTGGCCTGTGCTCTAAGAAGGCAACTTTTCTTACTCTTGTGCAGAAATATATTACAAGAGAGATAAACATCTTTTTGTTTTCAGACTTTCACAAGGCAACAAAACACAGCAAAATACGTTTTTTATGGAGAAGAGCATACTCAGCATCTTTGCTAGTTTGATGAAAGGCTGAAATAGTAGTTAGATATTCAAGAGCAGAAATACAAAGATTTGTGGAATTCTGTGATATGTTACTGAAAATTCCAAAGGTATCACAAGTCACAAAGTAATGAAGGACTTCATTTGTGAGGGGAGAAATTAGGGGAAAAATGACAGCTAAGTCCCTGAGTCCAGTTCCTTTTCTCATGGCCCCAGTTATTCAGTCCTCTTAACCCCTCACACTTACGCCAACTTGCGGGCACAACAGCACAGGGAAAGACAGACTGCAAACAAGTGGCTTCTGAAAGGGTCGCCCTGCACCTCTCACCCTAACCAAGGATAGTGCTAATCTTTTATATGAAATAAGCAGTTTAAATATTTTAATCTATATAGGGAAATTCTGCATTTTGTTCTTGGTTGTCATTGGTACCATTTGCATTCCTGATACATTTACTTCCATAGGTAAAGTATCAATAATTAGTCTTCTTTATTCATGAACACTGCATTTTGTTGATTTAAACAACACTTAATATTTTTCATGCAGGTATTATCTGGGTAGAACTCAGGTCTTGGAGCCAAGCTGAGCAAGTTTTAAATTTCTATTTTGATACTTGCTAAATACATGTCCTTGACCAAACTGTGAAGTTTTTGGGGCTTTAGTTTTAACCTAAGTGAAGGCTAGAATGAAGGGAGGAATGAAAGGAGAATTAAATAAGGGTGTGTGTACAAAGATAGTTTTTCCTAGGACAGACAAAACACTCCTATCCATGGCAATTAAAGATAGTAAATTTGGTATTGATACATAGCTAAGGCCTATAATAATCTATGAAATCCTATCTCTACCACCCATACTACATAGAGCATGGCGACTTCCCAGGAGAAAAGGGTGCTAAAGCAAAAGGCTGCCAGAGCATTGAGTTCATTTGAAAATGTGTTTCTGCTTTATGGGACGAGCCTGGAGGGGCAGTGGGTAGAGAGTGGAAAGAGCTTCTTTGGTCTGCCTGCTCCCTCAAATTCTTGGCCATTGAACTCCACATAAACCTGACAACAGAAGGTGGAGCTTCTGTTGGGAGCATGGGTACGTGAAAGTAGAGCAGGAGAGGAGGAAGAAAAAGCTCTGTATGTTCAGCAGGGATTCCTTGTTTAAGGTAGACTGAGGATGTGAGGAAGGGAAGGACAGGTGTGAGACAGAAGCTCTCTGGGACGCTGTGCAGGTAGAGTCCAGGAGCCTGCATACAGCACCAGAAGGGAGAGGAACCTGGGAGCAGGTTCTGAGGCCATAGAGGAGGTAGACACAAGAAAATTTGAGTCTTATCTTTGGAGTTACTGACTCTGGCGTCTGAGGCAGAGGTGCTGTTTGTTTCTGTTGTAACAGAATATCACACATTGGTAATTTATAAAGAAATCAAGTTTATTTGGCTTGTGGTTCTTAAGGCTGGGAAATTGAAAGGCACGGCACTGACATCTGTGCAGGATCTGGTGGCAGCCTTTACTGTGCCATCCAGCAGTGGGAAGTCGACAAGCAAAGAGGGGGCCGAACTTGCCTTTATAACCAGCTCACTCTCAGTGAATATTAACACACTCTCATCTAACTCACTTCAAAATAATGGCATGAATCTACTCCGGGGAGCCCTGCTGTGAGCCCTGACCTCCTCTTCTGAGGCTTCATCTCCCAGCACTGTTTAACTGGGGATGGAAGTCCCAGCATGTGCTCTTTGGGGACACCCCTTCAAACCCCAGCAGATATGATGCTGTTGATTATGATGGAGGAGTCGGTAGTTGAAACTGGTTTCTTGATGAGGTAATCTGTTTATATGGGTCATCTTGGCTCTTGATTTTTTCCTTTCATTTCACTTCAGTACATTTATTCATTCATCAGAAAGCATTGGTTGGGTATTTGCTATATGTCTGATTATACTATGCTAAGCATTGGGATGCCAGGAGAATAAGAACTTGCTTCCTGCCCTCATGTGGTTGGGGAGAAGGTGACAAATAAACAGACAATTACAATATAAGGTGAGTAGCGTAAGATTGAAGTCCACCAAGGACATCAAGGAAGCATAGAGGAGGGGCACCTAATCAGACTGGGGCTGGGGTTAGAGAAATGAGGTAATGTCTCAGCTGAACTGAGTCATGGAGGATGAGCAGGGTGAGCCAGGCAAGAGTAGGGAGAAGGGCATTTCATGTAGCGGAAATAGCAGGTTCAAAGGCCCAGAGGCAAGCAATTGAATGACATAAATTTGATCCCTGCCAAGTGTTTAAGTATGACTGGAATATACAATGCAAGGAGGGGAGATGGCAGGGGGCTGGTGCTAGGAGAATAAATAGAGGCACATAAATAGGCTAGACTAAGGGATTGTAAAGTGGAAAGAGATACAGCCAGATCTGAAAATTAGAAATATTACTTTAGCATAACAATATGAAATCAAAATTGTACAGGCAGCTTTGTGGCAGAGAAGAGCACTGCCTTAATTATAAGGACTTGGATTTATATGCCTGTAAGGATGAAATGGCATCAATAAATTCAAACAGTACAAGGAAAGTAGCATTGGCTCCATTGGTAAATGGGTGGTGGTTAGGGTTAGAAAGGACACATGGAGGACAGTATAAAGAATTTCAAGTTTGGGTAATTAGAGAGAATTCAATAGCTTAAGCTGTATTTTGCTGGTGGGAGGAGGAATGATTAGTTGGGCTTTGGTTGTGTTGAACTTGAGTGGTTGGTAGCCATAGAGAAGAGGCAATAACAAATGCACACCTAGATCTAGAGGAAGGCCAGAGCGAGAGGTGCAGATTGGGGAGGCGTCACCATGAAGGTGTGAGTGTAGAAGTGTTTGTCTGCACAAGTGTCTACAGAGGGAAAGAGAAGATGGTACTGGATAAGCACCCAGTAAAGACCACAGAGAAAGGGGAATGGGTAGAGGATATGGAAAAGCAGCAACAAGAGAAGTAGGAGACCAAAAAGGATCAGGGCCATTTCTTCCAAGGAAGCCAAGAGATTTCAGAAGCAACAATAGAACTGAAAGTTGCAAAGAGTCATAGAAACTGAGATAGACCTATTGGATTTACTACAATGCTGTTATGTAGACTTTGATAAAAATACTGCAATAGGTTTGATGGCCAGATGGAAGTTGAAAAGTGACTAGGGGAATGATTGTTTTAGAGATGGGAGTGGTTTGAATATGGTAAATACAGGAAAACTGGGGAGCTAGGAGAGAGATTGGAGATACGTAACAAAGAGAGGAAAGTGGGGTGTGGTGGTGCACACCTGTAATTCCAGCACTCAGGAGGCTGAGGCAGGAGGATCATTGTGAGTTCGAGACCAGCCTGGGCTACACACTGAGCTCAAGGCCAGCCTGAACTGCGTATCAAGACCATGTCTCAAAAAGAAAAAAAAAAAAAAAAAAAAAAAAGAGAGAGGAAAAGTGAGACATGCCCTAGACCAGTGGTACACAAACTTGGATGTACAATCACCTGGAGAGTGTCAAGCAGACTCCCAGAAACTGTTCCCAGAGACTCTGATTTAAGTGGTCCAGAGTGGACCCTAGATATTAGTGTTCATTGATTGATTTAGATATTCAAGTGATTGTAACATGCAGTCAGTGTTTAAGAACTACTGTAATAAGAGTTAGGGTTAGGGTTTAAAAAAGGTACTACTGCATTAAACTTTGACAATTATTTGTTGAATGCTTTCAAAACATATTTTAATTTTCTGCTCTTTAGCCAGCAATGGATGTTTAGTAATTTTCAAAGGACATTGTGAAGAAAATATATGATTCCTATTCTCAAGCGGCTTGTATTCTTATAAGAGAAATAGTAAAAATTCATAGTGCAGTGCTCCTTATCTGAAATATTTGAGACCAAAATGTTATAGATTTCATTTCATTTTGTTGTTAGATTTTGGAATATTTACATATGTGTATATAATGAGATATCTTCATGATGGGACTCAAGTCTAAACACAAAATTTATTTATGTTTCATGTACACATTATACACATAGATTAGAGGTAATTTTATGTAATATTTTTAGTGTACTTGTGTTTCGACTGTGACCTGCCACACATAGTTAGGTGTGAAAAATTTTCTCTTCATGGTGTCATGTTTGTGTCCAAGAAGTCTTGGATTTTGGTGTCAGAAATGATTTTATATATATATATATATATATATATATATATATGGCATTTAGCAGGGTGGAATCACCAGGTCAGTGTGCTAGGGAGGGTGTGAGGAGCAGGGTGTGGGTTTTGGAGTAGAAGGGGAATCTAGATAAGCAGAGGAAGAGCACCCCCACACATATACCCACACACCCAAGACAGCAGTCATTACAACCCATTGCTTGAGCACATCCTCCCTACCAACCACTATGCATACATTATCTCCAACCATGTGATCTTGCAAAATAGTTGTATGCCGTGCCCATTTTATGCAGCAGGAACCTGAGGACTGGAGTTTAATATCTAGTACTAAGTAGCAAAATCAAGATTCAAGTCCAAGACTTGCTGACTCCTAACTGGTGTCTTTTCTATGACAGTGTGCTGCTGCTTCTCACGGATGAGGACAGGCTCCCACCTACTGTTTAACACATCACCTTCTCTTTTTTTTTTTTGCATGTGGCTGAAACCCAGGGCCTCACACATGCTAGCTAAGCACCTTACCATTGAGCTACATCCCCAGCCTAGCACACCACCTTTGCTGAAACTGAAGGGGGAGAATCCTCTTCACTGGGGCTTTTGGATCAGAACTTTTGTATAGAGGGCTTCACACATCCATCCATTGTTAACCATAGTGGTATTCAACAGTGACCTCCTGGGCCAGCAGCTAGGCTGAGAACCCCTGATGGGAACTTGTTAGAAATGCAAATTCTCAGGCCCTCCTCAAGAAATACTGGGTCAAGCCCAAGAATTTG
Organism: Dinomys branickii; assembly: GCA_004027595.1. NCBI lineage: Eukaryota > Metazoa > Chordata > Mammalia > Rodentia > Dinomyidae > Dinomys > Dinomys branickii. The sequence continues at coordinate 23,920 of PVLD010021387.1, forward strand.
TTTTAAGAAAGCCCTTGTGGTGCTTCTGATGCTGCTTATGTTTTTTCTTTATAGCTATATATTTATAATAAAAATAATTACATTAATCTCGGAGATGGGGAATTAGTACATACACATATATACCTTCCTTATTTTTACTTTTAGTCCCTACTGTATAAGCACAAATCAAGACTTTTGTTTGAGGTGTAGCTGGTCTGTGAGCATCTGAACTCTGCAAATAGAAAGAAACAAATGTGGGGTCCCTACCCTAGGAAAGATCATTACCTGCATCCCAGAATGTACTTTGATCAAGGACTTCAGATGCTGAGAGCAACACGTACGTGCTAGTGAGAATGAATCCAGCCCCAGGACAGTGTGTAGATTCTAATAAAAGGTGGCCCTCCAGTCTTGGGAAATATGCTATGATGTTTTCCTTTCAGCAAATTTTAAAACTTAGCTAATCCTAGTCAAAGCAAAGCAATGTGTCCCAAGCAATTTCACAGGATTTTCAAGGTGTAAATCTTATAGAAACTGTATAGTTTGCCCAAACAGAGAGTCTGATCATTAACACTTTTCTTGTTCGTTTGTTGACAGGAGAAAGTGATCGGAGATTTGAAGCCAGGCACGGAATATCGAGTGAGCATAGCTGCTTATAGCCACACTGCCAAAGGGAGGCTTAGCTCTCCTCGCCACATTACCATTTTGTCCCAAGGTAAAAGAGGTTCAAATTAATTGATAAGAAAATGACAGGCTGCTATTCATTCATACCTTCATACCATCATAAAGTAGATATCATTAGGGAACTACCATGTGCCAGACACTGTGGTAGGCTCTGGGAATATGAAGGTAACCAACGCCAATGCCAGCACAGAGTCAAGATACTATCTAACTAGTGTGTAGTCACAAACTAGGACACATGCTCTCCTCTGAGCTACAGGAACCTACAACCTAGGGAGGAGAGAAGAACTCCCAGAGGAGATGAAAACTAAGTGGAGATCTCACAGATGAATAGGGACTAAGAAGGTGAGGAAGTAGGGAGAGAATCAAATTTAACTGGGTGTGGTGATGTGCACTTGTAATTGCAGTACACCACGAGGCTGAGGCTGAGGTTGAGGAGATGAGAATGGCAGTTTTGGCCTCAGCTTGAGCAATTCAGGGATGTAGTGAGACCCTGTCTCAAGCTTTAAGATATTTACAAAGGGCTAGAGATATAGCTCAGATTTATGGTCAGAAGGAATCCAACAAATGTCATTGAACTGGCACTATGGAGGACATGGGGTGAAGCAGGTTGGTGGCAGTCACTGCTGAGAAGCGCTGTTTGTGTAGGGGTAGGGAAGGAGTCAACATTCCCAGCCTGAGTTGCAGTGAAATGCTTGGAAGGTGGGAAAAATCTCTGGAGCCCAAGCAACAGTATGACCAAAAGCTGGGAGGTATGAAAGTCTGGACATAAAGACAGTTAAAGGTTACTGGGGTGACATCAGCACCTCTCCAAGGAAGGCACTGTCAAATGTCTTTCTGTTGCTGTGTATTTTCATTATTAGCAGCAGAAAACACACACAAAAGAGTTGGCAAGAAAGTAGCAGTAATGGTGAGCGCTTAATCTTCCTTGACGGTAAATATGAATTCCAAAAGGCAGATAAAGATGAGAGGGTATTGGAGGTGGGAGTGAGGGAAGATTCTGGAGGGACCTAGAAGATTCTGGAGGGACCATTGTGAGAGCCACAGTCAGCGGATCCTCCCTCCATCGCCTGCGCAGCTGAGGTGCCGGGAGGGAGAGGAAAGACAAGCTCTCACTGACTCAGACCTTCTGTGGTGAATGCAGTTGTGAGTTCTTCGTGTTTGGTTTGGGTTTTGAAGTCTTGAACAGAGAGGCTTGGCTGTGAGAGGCACATGTTTTTTATGTACTCAGCTTCTCTGGTGGCTGAGGCAATCAGCCAAGTCTAGTGGTGTTTGTTGTCCTGCCTAGATCACTGCCTGCCTCCAGCAGCGCCCCAGCAGCCCCATGTCCTTGGGGTTTCCGACTCCGGGGTGGCCCTCTCTTGGAAACCTGGGGAGAGTGAAGGAAGCTCCCCCACCCAGTACTATTCTGTGGAACTCTTCAGGTAAGTGTGCATGCCCTATTCGGAGACCTCAGTTTTTCCAGACATCAACTAAGATGAGAAGGAGAGTCATCTCTAGTCCTCACCCATGTGTGTTTAGGAGAGTGAGAGGCTTGGGGCCCGCACTTACATTTGGGCCAGCACCTGTCCCCACCCCTCTTTGGTCACCTGGTCAACCTGTCCCCTCCCACCTTCCTCTTTTCCATTTCTCTTTCACATTGCTGTGAGCCCTGAAAACTCCTGAGGCACCATTACCAGTAAGCCTTCCTACATTTCAAGCTTGAAACTTGCCTTTCAGGCTTTGAAACCTTACATCTGAAGTAAATATTTGATAGTGACTTTTCTCTGGGAGTGGGGAAATGCTTTTAAAACCAAGCACAGTGCATTGTTTCCTCTGTATCTGTATCTCCTTAGGGCAAGTTTCTTGGTCTGATTTCGCTGTTTTTTTCCTCTCATGTCTACCCTCCAGTTCTTGTGATTCAGCTTGTTAGAAGAATGATTAGAAGTTCTCGCAGAACTTAGAGATACAAAAGCATTTGTTCTCAATGTGCTGTGTAATTTTATCTAAAGGAAGCAAGGAAGGGAGGTAGAGGGGCAGAGAGGGAGGCAGGAGGGAGAGGGGAAGGGAGGAGAAAGGTGCACAAAAGGAAGCCCCGATCTAAGGTCTTCCCTCTGCACTCTGCACTTTGATGCTGGTTGAAGCAGTGCCTACGAGTGAGCCTCAAACAATGCACGCGGAGTTGGCGTCCTGTACATTAAAGATGATGGGGCTCGCAGGAGGCTGCACTGCGGATTCACAAAGAGACTGGTGGAGCACCTCATTCCGAAGGCTCTCTGAAGCTGAGGTGGAGGGTCCTGGCAGGATCTGATTAGCTCCGCTGCTGGTGCCTGACTTCCTATCCCTCTTCTTGCGGATGGAAAACAGACTTGTGTTTCTTCAGGACTGAGCTGTACAAGGCTGCGAAGTGCTTGAGTACGCACACATCTTGTGTCAGGCAGGGTTTGTTGAAAGCTTAAAAGGAGCAGAGGAAGCAGTGATATACCAGCTCCTGTGATTGTAAAGTCCAGTGGCAAATCTAAATTCAGGGAACCCCACATCTGTGCTACCTTATCAGTTTGTCTCCATCTCTCTCTCTGCCTTATTGATTCATTTTTCAGGTGGGCTTTTCCAATAGGTGACAAAATGTCTAGCAGGCACTCAAAACTTACAGGGTGCTAGCTTAGCTTTGTATTGGAATGAGAATGGCTACTTCTCCATAAATCCAGCAAAATCATGGTATTCTTTCTAACTGGCCTGGATGGGGTCCCTTTTCAGTCTCTGAGGACAGGGTGGGGTGAATTTGTGGACTGGTTAAGACCTGATCAAACTGCAAGTTTTGGAACTAGTGATGGATGGACTGTTCTGACCTAGTGTGAGGACCAAGTGTGCAGGAGGATGGAGCCCTAAAGGGAATTGTGGTGCAGTTGCTGGGAAGGGGGCAACTGGGGGCCAGGAAGGGAGTGGGGAAGAGAGAAGTGGAAAGAGGTGGAGAGGTGAGAGAAGGCCAGTGCAAAGGCCCTGACTGATGTTCTTCCTTGGGGATAATCTACAGTCCTGTATGTGAACAGATCTGGTGGGCAAGACCTACAATATGCTTAGAATAGAAAAAGTTCTAACCTAACTCCAGTACTACTTCAAGGTGCAGCACTGAAAGTTGTTAAACGTGTTAAGCATAACATTCACAATTCACTTAAACAAGCAAAGCAGACAACTCCAACAAAGCCAAAAATGTAATAGTTTAATAATTTGGAAAGTGCACTAATTTTGTAACACAGCCTAGCAGATTACCTGTGTAGCCCTAGCAAAGATGGCAGCTTATAATTAATTTTATACTCAAACATGTATCTTAAAACTTGCTTCTGTGTCTGGTGTTATTGATAAAAGCTAGAAATGGCAGTTTTCTAACCTTTGCGCACAGCTGAAAGTAGATGAAAACTTCGACGGACTCAACACCAGAAGACCTGGGAGGAAGTGCTGCTTCCTTCATTCCCCAGCCGTGTGTCTCTGGGCAAATCCCCCTCCCTCCCGAGCCTCAGTGCTTCTCACAGCTGTAGGTGCTCCCAAAGCAAAGCCTGTGGCAAAAACCAAGTACAAGCAGTTTATTCAGAGGCAGGGATGGTAGAGTAGGGAGAATGAAACAGGGAAAGAGGACATAGGAGGATAGAAGGGTATGTTACAGGTTACGTGGCCTGTCCTGGAGCCTCGCTTCTCCTGAGATCTCTCGGAGGCCTTCAGACTTCCTTTCAGATTTGCCCATACCCGCTGGTTTCTGTCCTCCTCTGTCATCTGAGGGATACTTATGAGGGCACAGCTTTCCATACTTTCTAGGGTACTGGTATATGAAGTGGGGGTGGTGGTGCTAGGTACAGGATGTGAGCACAGTGCAAGCTTGGCGGTGGGTGTTGGCTGTACGAGCAGACTCTGAGCTCTCACACAGTGTTCACATCACAGCTACTGGTTAAATCAGAAGTGAGACAAAGGGACATGACATGGGGCCCAGGACCACTGGCTACAAACTCCCAACTTCAAAACATGAACAATAACTTCTCTCAGCCTTATCGTGCATGGTCAAGAGGATCCAGTGAGATCACGTATGAGAAAGCTATGTAGACTTCTAAAACCTGCAAAGTGTAAGCACTATATGGGCATTGTGTCCCTATATTTGATAATCATAATTCTTTCTAGCAAAAACACACTTTAATATTTAGAACTATTCCAAACATCTGAGGGCTTTAAGCTCCAAATTCATATATGACACCATTCATACAATTCACAATGTCTGGAAGCCTAGCTGCAAGGGTAGAATTCACGGACTCTTGGTGTTCTGGATGAAATGTGGTTGTATAGGGAAAGCTAGTCCCTGTGACAGTTCCTTGTACAAGGAATTTTGCACCTATTGCTACTGGAACGTGTAGCTTCCATCTAGTTATTTCATCGCAGGACTTCCTTTTCCTCATCAGTAACCTCAGTTGCTGGCAGCCCTCACTGTGATTATCACTCAGGTTTTGTAGCATGTTTGCCACTTAGACATTCCATGTGTGTTTGTTTCCTTCCTACCACATCATGTGCCTTTTACAACAGAGGAACAGACTTAACTGCAGGAGTACTTTGCTACAGTCATACAACCAGTTGTGCATAGAATTAAAATTAGAATCAAATTTTCCTGTCTTCCAGTCCAGCGCTTTTTTAAAAGATGCTTTTTTCGTGAAGCCTGTGTGCCCTCAATGTTTATGATCCACTTTCAGAGGTGAAAGCATGGACACAGCCCACCCAGCGCTTGGCAGGTGGAAGAAAGGAGATGCTTCCTCTCAGGCTGCTGCGGCTGTTCCTTAGAGAGACCTTTGTGGCTTGTTCTACATTTAATGTTGGATGCAGAGCAAATCCATCCATAGATGTGCCAGAGCCTATCCCATTGCAGGTGATGCCTGAGGATGTGTGTTGAGAGAGTGCTTTCCTGAGCTCTGTGCAGAATGTGTGCTATGGTCTGAATGTTTGTGTCCCCTTTTTCCAAATTCATATATTGAAGTCCCAACTCCTGAGGTGATGGTGTTAGGAGATGGGGCCTTTGGGAGACCCTTAGCTCATGAGATGGAACCCTCACGAGTGGGATTAGTGCTCTTAAGAGAGAGGCCTGAGAGGGCTCACCTAGCTCCCCGCCACATAAGGACACAGTAAGAAGTGGCATCTGTGAACTAGAAAGCAAGACACTCCAGAACCAGGCCCTCACCAGAAACCAAATCTGCTGGCACTTGATCTTGGACTTGTCAGCCTCCAGAATTGTAAGAAATTTCTATTGTTGATGAGCAGTGAGCATATTCTTCACAATCTTTCTGGAAGTTGGCTCGTTAGCTTCTTCAGCAATAGTAGGTTTTTAAATATTTTAAAGCACCAGAGTAAAGATTTGAAGAGGCAAATTCTAAGCAAGTCTGCAGGCTGTAACAAACTTCGCAATGTTTTTGAAACCCTCAACTGCTTTGTTAAAACAGAAAAGCCATGCATTTGAGGAGAATGTTTTTTTTTCTGAAGTGATGCTAAAAATTTCTTTGTGGGCAGCAGTGTTCACTGTTTATTAAAATAAGAACTGTGCATAAATATAGCTACCTATGTTCTGAAATATTTTGGCTATAAATATCTGGGAAATCTCCCTTGCTCCCCCTAAGAATTTCCCTGGAGTAAGTGTTTTTCTCATAAGCATAAATATATAATACATGGCAATGAAAACCAAAGGCCTAGAAAAATGTCCCTCATCACTGATATTCCAGTTTGGGCACCATGTCCCACATATGCTATGTATGGGATTGGTTAAAAGCAAGAAATAGTTTCCATTTTGCTTACATTGTCTTTTTTTGTACGTGTCACATGATTATTTAAAATTGCTCTGGAGTTTTTCATTGGCAACAACAGATTAAAGCTTTCAATGACTTCCTGATGAAAAGTTTACTGTTAACCTTGGGCACGCATGATCATTCAAAATACGGTTCTTCTGTGCACATTTTAGAACAGAGAACATGAAATAGTGATCGCTGAATCTCATACCAGACAGCTGTACTAACACAGAAAGGGGGTAATTCCCTCCTTACCCCTTTCATGCGTTTCCGCCTAAACGACTCCCTGCTCTTTGGCAGATGTCTTCCATAATAAGACTTGCAAAATCCCCTCATACAGGGCTGCTGCTTCTAGGCTGGTTACAGCTGATGCTGCTTTAACATGGAAATGTCAAGGTCATACAATCTGGGCAGGTATTCAAAATGATTGTTCATGAACTGACATTGTTTTCAAAAGTCACCTGTCTTTCTATCCCATTACAAACTCTTACTCTAGTTGCAAGTAACAAATGAATTCAATTAATTATCTCTCAGGAAGTGAGACTGCAAAGGTGGTTACCGATTTGAAGATCAAGTCTGAGATTCAGCAAAGAAGCGGAGAGGAGTCTGGATTTCCTTGAATGGTTATAGGAAATATGATTTGTGTTATGGTCAGGTCAAAAGCTTTGGAGGTTAATGTAGAGAATGTCAACAACTAGCGAGTGACCCCAGGCAAGTTTCTTAGCGTAAGCCTAACTTTCCTCAACTATAAAACGCACATGGTAATAGTGCTTACCTAAGGAGGATTATGAAGGTAGAAAGATACCAGTGTAGCACTTAGAAGAGTGACTCGTAGAGAATTTTTTAAGGCTGGTTCTTGCACCTTGAGCCACATGGAGTTGTATTCTTACACTAGCAGTTACTTATTTTTAAGTCGATAATTTAAAAATCATTAGCCATAAGTCGTTAAATGAATCCTTTATCACTAATATCAAAGGACACAAGAGTAACTAACCTCCTACATCAAGAATGCAGAAATACGGGGGACTGGGGGAAGATGGCGACCAGGTGAGCAGCAAGGGAGCGAGCCTCTTTGATAAACACCACCAGCTCGAGACAGACTTGGCGAGCGTGAATACCGGGACCTCAGCTGGGAAGTTTAAACTGGGCGTATTTCTCTGAGATGCCGGGGGAGATGTGGTAGGGCGGACCAGGCTGCCGGGGCGAGACGTGGAAAA
>PVLD010021388.1:0-31579 GCA_004027595.1 Dinomys branickii
TGCAAATTCCCTACTATCTTCTCTATAATATGGTATTTCCTTTAATGTTTTTGTGTTAACTAATGTGAAGATAACTATGTAATACAACATCCAGTGCTAATTCCCTACTATATTCTGTATAACTTTGTATTTTCTGTATTGTTTATGGCTTTTCTGGTTCATATGTCTCCATTCTTTTGTCTTTAAAATAAAATTTTAAAAATAAAAAAATTTTAAAAATTTAAAAAAATAAAAGATTATTTAAAAGAAAAAAACCTGTAACTTTCATAAATAAAATTTTGTCCCTTGTCTCAAAAAATATATATATATATATTTCAATAATTGATTTGGTCTGTTAGAGTTATGGTAAAATTTTTTCTTCATTTTAGATTCATACAGCTAATAAAATTGTCTTATTTTAATTACAAATTTCTTCTTAACATCATATACAGGATGTGCTATTGATTTAAAAGTCTGATGCTCTCGTGATTCCTATGATATTAATTGCTTGTTTTATAGTTAAAAATTAAATAGGTATAAAAAAGCTTTGGTATTTTACAAATAGATATGAAAGTTTAAAATACAATCTAAAAGCTATACAGTATAAACAGTCGTTTAATTTTGACATTCCATTTAAATAATGACAAGCCTAATGTTAGCCTCCAAAAAATACAAGTTATGATAACCTTTTCGTATTTGAGTCACTTGTTCCAACAGACAATTTATTTATTTTTATTTTTTTGGCGGTACCGGGGATCGAACTCAGGACCCTGCGCTTGCTAGGCAAGCGCTTATTCCACTGAGCTATATCCCCAGCCCCCCAACAGACAATTTACCCAAACTGTTTAGATCAATCTTAAATGATTTTCAGACTATTTGATAATACTAATTGGCTCCATACAGATTTTGGGCTAACTTCTTTGGTGTTATTGTCATTATGCTTCAGACAAATTATTTAAAATTACTTCTGCTTTCACAGATGGGTCTTCTGAGGTTAAGGGAGATTATATTATGGCTTCCTCTTCCAAAATATTGGATACAGTTTTCTCACTTTATAATCGAAAATCAAATTACAAAAACATTAAGGGAAATCAGTCCCTTTCACTTCACTATTAATATATGCTAATTAAGTTTTTTAAATTTTACAAAAGATGGAAAAATAACAGTAGAAAGACATTTCCATCAGATAAAAAAAAGATTTAAAAATGTCCTTTGAAAAATTCTCCATACTGGACAATGGAAGGGATTCCCTAGTCCTGCCCTGATTCCTATATTATATATGGTTAATAATTAATTTATATAGAAACAGCTACTTTGTAAAGATAATGAGATAATGAACTTGGTCAATTGTTCTGCCAACTACAAACTCATATGTATAATAGAGATTTTCCTGTCTTCATAACTCATAATTGTCCTTATTCATACCTTCCTGGTGACATGGTTAATTATAATAATGGAGTTGATCAACTTGTTGCTAGTTCTTCACCAGATTATTTAGCAACTGAATTTCATAATTGTGTATATACCAAAGGTTTATGTAAAAAATGTTCTCAACTTTCCATTCAATGGTTTCATAAAATCATTTTATCTTGTCCTATTTGTGGTCTACTTAATAATGCTATTTTTCAGCCTGGAACAAATCCTAAAGGCTTACAAAGTAATGAGTTGTAGCAAAATGGATGTAACACATATTCCTGCTTTTGGGAAACTTGGATTTGTACATGTAATTAATACATATTCTAGCTTTATGTGGGCCTATGAACAATCAGGAAAAAATTTATACATATTAAAAGTCATTTGTTACAGTGTTTTGCTATTATAGGTAAACCTAAAACAATTAAAACTGAGAGTGGACCTGCCATTCTTTCCAACAATTCTGTGCCTTGTGGGATATTAATCATTATACTGACATCCCCTACAATCTTCAAAGACAGGTATGATTAAAAAGGACACAGGCTACTCTTAAATTTATGTTAGCTAAACAAAAAGGGGGAAATAGGAATAGAAGTTCACCACACTAATTACTATATAAAGCCCTATTCACTTTAAATTTTTTGGATATTAATAAAGACTTACCCACTACAGCAACAGAAAAGTTTTGGGCCAATTTCATTAAGGGGCTACCAAAACTGATAGGACAACTTCATCTTTTGGAAAAATATTCTCACTGAAATATGGGAAAGAGATATTGTTCAAACTTGGAGTGGAGGATTTGCTTATGTCATTAGACTCAGGAGAAAAAATATGGTTACCTGGTAGAAGAATTAAACCTCGACATGAGCCACAAAAAAGTCAGATTCAATGTGAATCCTCCAGTGGAAGAGATAAGAGTGATGTCACTACAATACCATCTCCAGACACCAACCAGGAACACTCAGAAAGCACAACCCCCAACCTGGGGACAACTTAAGAAATTAACCCATTATGCTGAGGAGCTACTGGACTCCACTGGACTAGAGTCTACAGCTGGTAATATATTTCTAGCCATGATGGCTGTAATATACTTAATATGGAAACAGTATTCAACTCTTTTTTTCAATTAATTCTACTCATTACACACAAGCATGTGTTCATCCTCCTTATAATGTCATGACCAGTGAAGCAAACGGGTATGCTTCTGAACTCTTGCTCAGGCTTACTGATTGTAGTTTTTATACCTGTTTAAATTAATTCTATACCATTTAATTATTCTAGAAATAGTGTGTGTGTGTATATATTCTTAAGCATAGAATAGAAAATCTGGATACCCATCAATTTAGAAAGACCATGGCACCAAACCCTAGCTATATACTTGTTACAAAATTTTATAGATAAGTTTATAATATATAGCAAGAGATTTGTATGAATTGTTTACAAATGTATCCTTCCAAAAATTTTTTAAGAGATCTCTGCCAAGTGACAACAAAATATGACTAGGCAATTTAAATTATACATTTCTAAAATTATGAGTTAGTATACTTCAATTTGGTCAAAATATATTTGAGTGCACTCTGATTTTGTAAAGATGTTTGTTCTGTGTACTTGTTTACGTGTTTGTCATTCAGTGGACAGCTGTTCCTCTTTATTTTGAGCTCAACAATTTTTCTTTTATTAGTTTTTCTTATACAATGGGGTTATAGATTTTAAAGCATGCTTTCACCTGAGTTACCAGCTGGTTTAAATGATATCAAAATTAAGATATTTGACTACAGTCCTTAGGATGAGGAAATATTATCGGGTCAGACTCCGGTTGGTGAATACAGGAATGGCCAACCTCTGTTCATCAATAAGGAGCCCCCAGTGATCTTCATAGTCTCTTGCGAGACACTACCATAATTGGGTCATTTGGTCAGAATAAAGTTTTTCAAATAAAAATTTATAGTAAGGTTTTCTGATTAAAAGATGTGCTTTGGTACTAAATTAAATTGAGAAAATAATGACAGTTTGTTGTTGCTAATTTCATGATGTATAAAATCTAATCATGCCTTCCAAATGTACAGTATTCTAAAATGTAAAACTGGAATTGTTAGACATCTGTCTTTCTCTCATGCTTCAGGTGTTTACAGTAAGAGGTTCATGTCAGACCAACATAAAGTTATTTAATTGGTACTTTTTTGACAAGAACTGATGTGATGTATATGCTATGTATATGCCAATACATTTAGAAATACTTAGATATTAAACAGCCCAGACAATGTTATAAATTTCTTCTATGTCAACAAATTAGATAAATGCTTCTTATTTATTATGTAGGGTTGATTGACTAAAAGTGATACAGGAAAATAAATCTCCCAACCTGAATGATATCAGACGACTTCATGTTCTCTAAAACTGAAGAATGAATTTTAGGAACAATGGAGGTTAAGAACAGAATATATTTATTGAGAGAAAGAAAGATTCTGTACAAGAGAGGGACAGAAGGGGGGCCCCCGAATGGGTTACCCCCCCAACTGTCTTTTCTAGGGAATTTTATAGAGAAAAACCATGAGATGAGGCGGGTCCAAGGTAGGGGAAATGGACAAAACTATGGTCAGCCAATAAGATTGCAGGTATTATTGTCCAGGTAAGACTGAGTGGATTGGGATCAAATGGGGAAGCGAGTCACATAGCAAGCGGGCATGAATACAGATCAGGGGCTTTTCCTGTGGGGGTTGGGCTAGTGACTCTTCCTGGCTTTTTAGAAGGTGGTTGTTACTTATTTAGAATATCAATCCCTGACATTTACACTTAGGGAAGTGAATGGATGCATTTGTATAGCACCCTTTGTCTTAAGGTCTGGCCCAAAGGTCTGTTGGCCTGGCCCTGTCTGACTGCCTATATTTCTAACTCAGCTGCCGCTAACATTCCCCCCTCTGAAGAAGTAACCTGAACTGCCGTGAGGGAGTAACGGGCGATGACCGCTCTGGCTTTTTCAGGGTGAAGGGGGTCTTAGTTGATCGGCAGTCAGAGAAACTCTCCAGAGGGTCTATCTAAAGGCCCTTGATAGACACCAGGCGTTTTTATCTTGGGTAGGTGTATAGCTTTAAACCTGGAGGAGACAAGGCAAAGAAACAATTAAGTATGCATGGACCAAATAATAAGACCAACAGGATTATTATGAATATAGTTAACAAAGATTTCCACCAAGAGGAACCAGTAATAGCCTCCTATAGAGAGGATAAGTTCCAGGGATTTTTAGAATCTGACATATCATTTATCTGTTGCCTGATATCTTGAATAGCCATTGAGACATTAGCAGAGGGATCAGGAATGTACACACAACATTCAGTTTTTATAATTGCACAGGTACCACTTGTGCTGCTGTTAGAATGTCTAATGCCATCCGATTTTGGAGGACGGCCTCTCTCATTAATTTTACTTCTTCATTTAGGAGAGAGAGGCCAGCTGTGGTGTCACTTAAGGCCCGCTGAGTATAGCTGGTTAAGGCCTCGATGTGCTGCATGACATCTTCTAACCGTAGGGAAGGGATAAAGATAGACGCCAAGTGATCACACCAGTGAAACATGCTCCTAGACCACCGGTGTTGTAAGCGGGGTAAATTGGCAGGTTTGTCAATAGCTTTGACACTCTTGCCTTGTAACCAGGCAAATCCTAACGTGCAACTTTCTATCCATCCAGGGGGTAGCCAGGGCCACAAATTGGTCCCACAAGAGCAATGAGTGCCACTGGGGGCTTCCCATGTAATTCCAGGGTGAGTAAGCCAATCTGTTGCAAACCAGTCTTTAGCCTGTAAAGTTATTATATGTATACATTGTTCAGGGGCTGTCCACCCCAAGTATTTAGTGGAGTTAGGCCAATGAGAATAGGAATGATTTTTTTGTTCCCAGCATAATGGGGCCTTTCTACTGAGATGACCTGTAGTGGGAGTTAACCACATATAATCATCCCATATTTGAAAATAACCATCCTGATATCTATGATTGTTGCCCCTCAGGATAGGACCATTACTTTTATTTAATAGGGGCCTTATTAGTGCCTGTAGAGAGGTTTCAGTGACTTTGTGGGAAAAGACTCAATTATGCCCAGGGTCATTAAGAGTATAGGTTATAGGCCACTCAATTACTTTGTAATGGTGGGCTGACCTATGTACAATCGAACTCTTGCATATCTCATTAATATAGTCCTGTAATTTATTCCGATCATCTCCTTGAAGTGGGGATACCCACCAAGGAAGTCCTGATGTACTAAACAAGGGGAGTAGACCACATATCCAGCAAGAGGTCTGTCGTAATGACTCTGCATATTCCTGGGCCTACCTTAGAAAGGAATTGCCTCCTCCTCTGAGGGGCAAAGTGATTAGTAAAAAGGCCAAGAGTAACATCACTTATCTGAAGACTTGTTTTTTTCTTGAACAGGAATCTTAAGTCATCTATGGGTTCACAGAGTACTCAGGGGGTTGTTCACTCTCAGCAACAGTCTCTGGTTCCCAGAGCTTAAGTCTGGTGTGAAGTATCCAGGAATCCAGGCCTGTTGTATTGACCGCAGAAGCAGTCAAGAGGATCACGGTGTATGGGCCTTCCCACGTTGGTCCTAGGGAAGGAGAAGATGAGGGGGAGACTACCAGGACTAAATCGCCAGGATGGAATATGGGATTTTTCTCTTCTCTGGGCTGGGCCTCTGTAAGCTGTTGAAGAGTTTGTTGGAATTTAGCTAATGAAGTGACATCTTTTAGTAAGGCATCTGTTTCTCTGTCGAAGAGAAAATCATTAGTGAGAAAAGGTCGTCCATAGAGCATTTCAAATGGACTGAGGCCTAGGAGCTGAGGTGTATTTTTTATTTTGACAAGAGCTAAGGGCAGTAAGTAAGGCCACTGGAGATGAGTTTCTTGAGCCATTTTATGAAGATGTCTTTTTAAGGTTTCATTTATTTTTTTCTACCTTTCCTGAGGATTGTGGCCTTCATGCACAATGGAGGTGGTATTGAATACCCAGTGCCTGAGACTATTGCTTTAAAAGAAGGCCCATTATTACTCTGTAAACTCTTAGGAAGTCCAAACCTGTGAATGATTTCTGAGACTAAAACTCTAACCACCTCTTGTGCCTTTTCCATTCTGCAGGGGAAGGCCTCAACACAGTCGGTGAAAGTATCTACCCAGAAAAAATACATAAATAAATAAATAAAAAAGAAAAAAGAAAAAAGAAAAAAAAAAGAAAGTATCTACCCAGACCAATAGGTACTGAAGTCCTTTACTTTTTGGCATATGAGTAAAATCAAGCTGCCAGTCTTCTCCAGGGTGTTTATCATGTCTTTGTAAACCTGGAGGAGCTATGGTTCGGTTAAGAGGATTGTTTTTTTGGCAGAGCTCACATGTTTTACTTATCTAATGTATTGTCTGGGAAAGTCCTTTTCCCATGAATAATTTTGAGACCATTTGTTGGGTCTTATCTCTTCCCAAATGAAAAGTTTGGTGTAAAGACTTAATAATTTTCCATTGACTAGCACCTGGAAGGAACAATTTATCATCATTTGATTGTAGCCATCCTGATGGAAGGAACTGACATCCATGAGAAAGAGCCCACTCATTTTCTGCCTGTGAATATTTGGGTCTCGTACAATCAAGGGGCCTTTCCCAGATCAGAGAAGCCTGAAGAGGGGGCCCTCGAGCAGCCTTTTTAGCTGCTGCATCAGCTAGTTGATTACCTTGAGATACCTCATCTGTTCCCTTTTGGTGTCCTTTACAGTGAATTACTGACACCTCAGAGGGCATATAAACAGACATTAAAAGATCACCTATTTCTTTATGATACTTCATGGGGGATCCATTTGCTGTTAGATAATTTCTCTCCTTCCATATAGCAGCATGGGCATGTAATACTAGGAAAGCATATCTCGAATCGTTATAAACATTGACCTTTTGTCCTTTACTGAGTTGTAAGGCCCTAGTCAGAGCTATGAGCTCTGCTAGCTGAGCACTAGTCCCAGGTGCAAGTGAGGAACTTTCAAGAATATGATATAAAGTCACCACTGCATATCCTGCCTTTCTTGTCCCATCTTCCATGAAGGAGCTGCCATCACAGAAAAGGGTCAAATCAGGGTTAGTAAGGGGTGTGTCTAGTAAGTCCTCTCTAGCTGCGGTATGTATGGAGAATTACCTGTTCGCAGTCATGTCTGTCAGCCTCAATTTCCTCCTTTTCTGGCAAAAAGGTAGCAGGTAGTTTAAGGAGGAGCATGTTTTTATTTAAATGGCTGGTCCTTCTAGAAGCAGAGCCTGGTATTTACGAAGTCGGTTGTCTGATAGCCAGAGGCTCCCTTTGGATGAAAGGAGTCCTGCCACATTGTGAGCTGTATATACAGTGAGATCTTTGCCTAAAGTTAGCTTGGATGCTTCAGGCATTAAGAGAGCTACAGCTGCCATGGCTCTAAGGCAAGAAGGCCATCCCTTTGCTACTATGTCTAATTCATGACTCAGATACCCTACAGGTTGTTGAGTGGGTCCCTGATCCTGTGTAAGTACGCCCAAAGCCATACCTCACCTCTCGTCAACATATAAATTGAAATGATGTCCTGTGGGGAGGCTTAGGGCTGGGGCATTTAGGAGAGCTTGTTTAAGCTTTTGGAATGCTGTTTGGGAATCAGGTTTCCAGGTTAAAATATGAGTATCTGTCTTTTGAGCCTCTTTTATAAGTTGATAGAGGGGTCTTGCAATTTCCCCATATCCTGGTATCCAGAGGCTACAAACACCTGTAATCCTTAGGAATCCCCTTAGCTGTTTTAGGGTCTTGGGCTGTGGGAAGGAAAGAATTGGTTTAATTCTGTCCTTTCCTAGCCTTTGGGTTCCCTTGGATATGATGAGGCCTAAATATTTTACCTCAAGACTACAAAATTGTGCCTTAGACTTGAAAACCTTATAACCTCTGTTTGCTAGAAAGTTTAGTAAAGCACAGGTGCCTTGGCTACAGAGCTCTTCTGAGGGGGCACATAAAAGAATGTCATCTACATATTGTAGCACTGTGACCTGGGAAAACTCAAAACATGCCAAGTCATGGGAAAGTGTTTGTCCAAAAAGATGCGGACTATCCCTGAACCCTTGGGGGAGCACTGTCCATGTCAGTTGAGAGGCCTGGTCATGAGGATCTTCAAAAGCAAAGAGAAACTGGGAATCTCCACGTAAAGGAACACAAAAGAAAGCAGCTTTTAAATCTAACACTGAAAACCAACTGGCATCTCCTGGAATTTGAGAAAGGAGTGTATATGGGTTAGGTACAACTGGGTGAATTGGCACTACTGCCTCATTTATCAATCTAAGGTCCTGTATTAGTCTCCATTCCCCACTGGGCTTTTGAATTCCCAAGATTGGAGTGTTGCACGGACTGTTACAGAGCTTAAGTAAACCTTATGTCCTTAGGTTATCAATTATCGGCAATGACCCTTTTTTAACTTCAGGTTTTAAAGGTTATTGTCTCTGATTAGGGAAAATAGTAAAATCTCTGAGATATATCTCTACTGGAGCAGCTTCCAATGCCCTACCTATTCTGCCTTTAGTAGCCCATACTTCAGGATTTATTTGTCTCCACAAGGGGAAGACGGTGTACCTGACCTGGGTGCATATATATTATAGTATTTAAACAAGATAAAATATCTCTTCCCAAGAGAGGGACTGGACTTTCAGGCATTATCAAAAAGGAATGTGAAAAAAGAAAACCATCCCAGTTACAGCGTAAGGGTTGTGAAAAATAATGAATTACCTCCTCTCCAGTGACTGCCTATAATATTTCTATCTAACTCAGCTGCCTATAACAAAAGGACTAATCTACCCCAATGTTTATATGTGATTTAAATATGTTTAAAAATGTGTTCAAATGTTAAATGTTACACATTTAAACATATTTCATAAATGTCATCATACCTGTTATGTTACAATACTATGTATGGCTCTTTGGTTTCAAATTTTCTTTGTAAAATTATATATCTGTTGTCTTAACATTCTATAGGGACAGGGATTCAACTACTAAAATATTCATGATTGTCATGTAACAATGTTCTGTATGGTTTTAATTTCTAAATTTCTGTGTAAAAATGTGACTATTGTCTGTTATCATTCTAGGAGGATTTAAATATTAGTATATCCATGGTTGTTAAAAAATAATAGCTCCATTTGTATGTTCTAAAGTGCTGCTCAGATCAGATTGTAGTATTAAGCTTACTGCCTCCCTTCCAATGTTATGTCATTAATCTTTTCTGCTGGATGTTTAACTACTGAGGCTTGGAGACCAAAAATTAGATAATTTGGGCTAGAGAACAGCCAATATTTTGGTTATGCCATCTGAGGTCTATAGGGATTCAGGATGAAAGAGAACCTCTGCTGCGACGTTCTACAACTTGGTTGAGTCCCTGATTTTCTGATCAAGAAGATTAGGGGACCACAGAGGAAAGTAATTCTATGATACATAGTGTGCCTAAGGAGAGTTACCAGTAGAGAAAAAATCTCTCAGGCTTTCACAGAAAGCCCCTTGGTCTAGCAAAGGCCATGACTCATCCAGATGGCTGACACTGACAGAAGATCAAGATATGCTGCACTTGGTTCCAAGAAGACTCTTGAGGAGACCTAAACTGACCCTGATAGGTAGTAAAAGGTTAAATTTTTATTTTTACCAGTTTCATTTTAATTCGGTCTTAGACATCCAGCAGAAAAGTGTCACTAATAGATGTGGACTGATGATTGAACACTGTTATGGACTATGGACTATTTTCATATCCTTACAAATTTCTAATATCATTTTACATGGTTTAAAAAAAAATTTTTTTTTTTTTTTTGGCGGTACTGGGGATCGAACTCAGGACCCTGCACCTGCTAGGCAGGCGCTTATTCCACTGAGCTATATCCCCAGCCCTTACATGGTATTATAATTATACTTTGCCTGATCCTCTTTGTCTGAACTGAAGTTCATCCAGGAAACACCAAGAAACGGAAAAGACGGTTTGCAGCCTTCTCATCTATGCTTCAAAAGGATTGCAATAAAACAAAAAGGGGGAAATGTGGAGAAGGGCATTCTTTAGCTAATCTTTCAATGTATTGCCTTAGGTATGACCGGGCCTAGGTTGTTGTCTTCTGGAGGAAGTCTAACAAAAGCTTTGTAAGCCCTGGCGCCTGACACTAAATGTTTTGCTGTGTTATGTAGAAAAGGAGTGGTGACAGGATGGCTATCCAGTCAAGTCTCATGCCTATGGTAATTGAGTTGTATTGTTCTTGCTAAAACGATTGATATTCACCCAGTAGCCCAGTTGCCTCTTTCGTTTTATCTCAATAAAAGGTTATGGAAAAGGTGATTCAAGGCTGTAGACAAGAGAACTGTAAGCCCCCTGATCCCAGAACATTGTCTCTCTTGTATTTCTTTTTCTTCTTACTTTTTTATTCATCCGCGGTACCTCACTTTTGTGACCTGTTCGCCCTGGACAGAAACAGATATTAGACCCAACACTTGTGTATACTATTGTACCCTCAGCCCCTTCATGTTATTTTTATTCTGTTACTTGTGCTTGAATCTAATTAAAACCAGTATAGGTTACGTCCAGCAAGTCACTGAAAGCAAATGCATAAATCTGGGGGCATGTCATAGTATCAAGTAAAACTTTTTGAATAAAATACGCTTTGGGAAGCACAAAGAACATGATATACTCTTTTCAAGATAGAAGTCACGAACAGTCAAAAACTATGCCCTCTGAAAGAAGCTTATTAGGTTTGTGTTCCACTATAAGAGGGAGTAGTTGATAGATCGGCGCCTTAGAGATGCAGGAGCAGTCGCTTATACGGGAGATAAACACAAACGCAGAGCGTCCCGCTGGCTAACCACAGACTTTCTGTTTAGCTACGGATAGGAGCGAGGCTCCTCAAGGACCTGTTTGAGGATGACTACAAAGGGTCAGAGTTGTCCAATGAGGCTGTCGGTGAGCTCATTTGGGACAGACCTGTAACCAAAGTTTGCTGAAGCCAAAGTGCAGGTCTCCCAGAACAGCCATGGGGCAGCTGACCCAAGGCACTGGGGCAGCTACAGAAGAAAACAACAGCCAAAAATATCTCCTGGGGAATGTGGGGCCCTTCCTTCCTGTTTCACTCCCCTCTCCTTCTTTTTTCTGCTTTGTGTTTGGCAGGAGTGCTTTAGACTGATCAGCACAGTTCCTCCTCACAGCCGCCCTAGGACCCAGGGATACCATCTCTTTAAAGAAATTGTTTTGAGATGGAGAAACTAATGCTCAGAGTGATTAGGTGAACAACTCAAGGTCACACTGTTAGCAAAGGGCTTTCTCTTCATCTCCATACTGAATATGAACAAGACACCTCAATATCTAACAGGACATGACAAATTGTTAAGCACCCAGAGCAGTGTACAGGACCTACTGGGCACATGCACAGAGGAGTTGTTCAGAACGCTCAAATTTTGCTACATATGGCACTCCTCAAATTCTGTGGTCTTTCCTTTTTATTTTATTTTATTTTATTTTTTTTTTGAGACAGGGTCTCATTGTGGAATCCAGGCTGGCCTCAAACTCACAGTGATCCTTCTGCCTCAGCCTGCCTCGGGCTGGGATTACAGGCGTGTGCCACCATGCCTGACAAATTCTGTGGGTTTTCCTTCTTTTAAAACATGTCCACTACAGTGTAAGCATCTTAATAACTGAAGGTCGTTTCCCTTTCATTTATTTATCTACCACCACTTCATCCCCCAGTACCAGGCCTTGAAGGCAAGTGCTGGATAAATGCTGGCTCCTTGGCTGTCAGTGAAGCATATTCACCCACCAGGTTTTGTATAGGACTCGTCTCTTTTATCCTAACATGTATATTTCCCCACAATACTGATGAAGTTGAGTCATCTTTCAACCTTGCATCATCATGTCCCACTTCAATTAGCAACATTTTTTTTCTTAGTGGTACAGAAAATATGGGTGCACCTTGTCTTTGATGATATTTTAGGTTCCGTGAAATAAAGTACCATTCAAGTATCCTTCATAATCCTGGGTCTTCCTGCCTCTTGGGTGAGGCAGTCCACATTCTTGGCATTTGCTTAGTTCAGGCTTCTGCTTCTATTCTTGAGGCCTCCGCTTTGCATCCTTTAATTTTCTATTTTTCTCAAGTAAAGTGAGACTATTGCAATGAATCGCTGATACAGTGGTGTCATCGTAACGTAGCTCAACATGACTAAACACTGCTAATGATTCTAAATGATAGGTTCCTGCCCGGGTATGAATTGCTGAATTATTACGGTGGTGGTGGTCTAACATGGCTGAAGCCCGAAACAACAGCTTAGCCCCGGAGTACAATTTCCTCATGCCCTTCCTGCTCAAGCGAAGAAACCCCCAATCAGCTCCTGATACGTCACTAAGCCTGCCCCTTAAGTTCCGCCCTAGCCAGAGCTTTATAAACCCTAGCTCGGTTGTCTAACCCCAGAGGGGTCTGGTATGGAATGCTTCCCCCACCACTCCATGTCCAGAGTAAAGGCCTTCTTTCGTGTCTTTGGTTCTTTTCTGCACCTAAAACCTAACACTGAATATGTGTGGTATAGAATTAACTCCAATATATCAGCTAGCAAAAATACTCTTTATTTGTTTTGTGAATAGGCAGCCATTATATGTGAGCCACGGTTTATGAAGACGGTATAGTTGGAAGTAATGTTGGAATTAAATAAAACAACCAAAGCAACACAGTACATTGAATCACAATGTAATTATCATTCCTTGAATAGCATTGTGGCCTGGAAAAGTCTCTAGAGATCAAAGGTTTTTAAACAAGCCTGGATGCCTCCTGCCATCTAAATGTCCTGTTTATACACCTTCACTCCTCACTCATCTAGGAGGTGGTCTTGGGCTTGCCAAGCCCAGGAAGGAGAAGCTGTGCTCATTAGCAGTGGCATGGAGGGGACCCGCCCTGAGTCCTAGCACTGTGGAAGGAGCTGGCCTCTGACCTGCTCTCCCCAGACCTAGGGCCCAGGCAACATAGATGATGAGCTGCCCAAACCCTATACTCAGCCATCCCTAACTTGTTCTCTTCCCTCCGTGCCCTTGTGTTGTCTGACAGAATTTTCTGCCATGGCAGAAATTTTTATAGCTCTGCACTGTCCAATTCAGTCATCACCAGGACCTGTGACCACTGAGCTACTGTATGGTTAGTGCAACTGAGGAATTTTAAATAGCTGTGCGGCGGGTGATTACACTATTAGAAAGCACAAATCTAGCCTCTTGGGTGATTTTTTATTTTTTGTGGGTTTTTTTGAGGCAGGGTCTTGCTATGTAGCACAGGCAACTCAGGGCAATCCTCCTGCCTCAGCCTCTCAAGTGCTGGGATTTTGGGTGTACACCGCCATACCCAGCTCTAGCATGTACTTTGTAGCCCGTTTTTCTTTGCCAAATCCCTGAACTTAATGGGGCAT
Source organism: Dinomys branickii (assembly GCA_004027595.1). Classification (NCBI taxonomy): domain Eukaryota; kingdom Metazoa; phylum Chordata; class Mammalia; order Rodentia; family Dinomyidae; genus Dinomys; species Dinomys branickii. The sequence goes on from PVLD010021388.1 coordinate 13,821, forward strand.
CTCAGTGACTCTTTTCCCCACGAGATCCAGGCTTCTCAGTGGGATTTATTCTCTCCTTCTTTGCAGTTCTTTTCACACATCTTAACTATTTGTGGCACCAAAAATCTGTCATAGTTTGAATGTACTCCCCAAAAGTGAAGTATTGGAAACTTAATCTCCAAATTCATACTTTGATGGTATTTGGAGGTGGGGCCTTTGGGAGGTAATTAGTATTAGATGATGCCATGCAGGTGGGGCCCTGTGGTGACATCAGTGGCTTTATAAGAAGGTGAAGAGAAACCCAAACAAGCACACCCTCTGTCTTGCCACATGATACCCTTCACTGTGTGAGGATGAGGCAGGAAGGTCCTCACCAGGTGCTACTAACACACTCTTGGACTTTCCAGCCTCCAGAACCATAAATCCCATGAATTTCTTCTATACTTTAGAAATTTCCCAGTCTCATATATTCTTAACAACAGAAGATAGATTATGACAACATTTTTAAATTATGTGGAGAATGTGATTTATGATGTGGAGCTTGGGCCACAAGGTATCAGCTCAACCTCTGGAAGGGCTTGAGACCAAGATCAGTCATGTGTGAAGTCAGCTGTCTGCATGTGGCCAAACTCTACAACACCTTGATGAACTCGGGTGAGTTTCCCTAGCTGGCAACGCCCCATGCAGTCACACATCCATGCTGGGAAAAATAAGTGGAATCCACAGAGCTACAGCAGGAGAGGACAATGCAGAGTTTTGTGCCTATTACTCTCGGATCCTCCCCTGTGAACTACTTTCTCTTTGCAGATATTAGTCTGTATGTTTTTGCTGCAGTGAACTGTAACCATGAGCACAGTGGCTTTTCTGAGTTCTGTGCGTCCATCCAGAGAAACTTTTACCTGAGGATGATCTCAGGAATCTACTGATCTTGCCATCACCCAAGGTAATAGATGCCCTAACAGTGCCTGGAACTAGGCCAGCTGAGAATTCAGCTTCTTGGGTCTCACCCCATCATTGTGCCGCCTTTGGACTGGTGAGCTGGAAGCCACAGTTCAGCCAAGGGTGGTGGCGGAGACTGGGCCTCAACATGGGCAAGGGACTGGGGCAGCAAGTGTCTGGGTCCAGGTTCACACACGCATGCAAGACAGCATAGGGAATGAGTGGAGGACCGAGCCAGGGAAGGAACAGAGGAACAGTGCTCTGTATGGCAGCCACGCGGTCAGTGATGGTGAAGAAGTGGGAGGTCAGGTGGCCACAAGCTCCTGATTTGAAACTCCTGGAGGCTGTGGTGTTCATGTGCACCCCAGTGCTCAGGAACTAAGCTCTGCCCCTGGGAGTCATGAGGGTGGGGCAGACTTTCTGGCCTGAACTTGATTTAAGGCTGGTTTACGCCCTCTTTGTTGATGACTATTTTTCTACTCTTGACCAAATGTATAGACTCTGGAAGGAAGCCGGTGAGGTAACATGGAAGAGAACAGAGCAATGCCCTTCAGCAAGTAGGGAACCTGCTCCCCAAGAACAGCTTCCTGGCTCCAAGGAGGAGCACCCTTGTAAAAATCATGTCCTTTGCACCATCTGAAATTTCACTAACTAGAGATGCACTTAAGTCAGACCAGAAATGTCCTAAAAGAGAATTAAGAGACATGGCCCATCACAACTAGGTGTAGGTTCGATGAGTCAGACAGTCTTCCTAATCCTGAGTTTAGCTTCGATAGAGGGACGTGTCACTAGCTTGTGGAAGGAAGGAGAGATCATTCTCGAGTAAGGGCTCGTCTGGGGAGAGTAAGAGGCTGGGCTTGGGCACAAGAATGAGTATTATCCCTCAGGATACGGCCCTGCTGGAGAAGGGGAGAGTCTAGAAACAGAGCTATGATGATGTCTAAAATAGATTTCCGCAGCAGACCTGTGCTCACTTCTTTCTGAGACCCTGTGCTCTCACTGGATCTCAAGTCCTTGTCACACTCCCCAGATGTATGTTTGTCTCACATGAAGATCCCAGGGTAGCAAGCACTGAGCTGGCTTCATCATAACCTCATGGGAGGAAGGAAGGAACTTTCAAGCAGACCTAGAGTAAAAGCACCAGTGAACAGAATGGGCCTGTGGGGTGAGCAGGGCGGAGGGAAGGGGAAAGGTACAAGTATGTGATGAAGTGTGAAAAATGAGCACAGTTCAGAGGAGTTCTCTGAGGAAAAGACTAAGGTAGGTAAATATGTACTGAGTGGTGGAATGAATGGGGTAAGCACATCATCTCCCCCAATATGATACAAGCATGTGGGGCACCAGCTTCACATAGGTCAAAACTTCTCCTGTCTGCAGTCTGAGGCTTTTTCCTAGGTAGGCACTTAGTCCAGCTTTATGAGATCACAGATTACTTTGTTCCTGATTTCCTGTCACCCACCCAGAATTCCCCTAAGGTTGCCCTTCATTTTTCTGTCCTCTCTACAACTGAAGTCTAGGCTTCATGAGAGTCTCAGAGCATCTGGGATGCATTTGGGTCTCTTTTCTAATAAGAGGGGAGCTCTTGTGACCCACTTCACATGCAAAAACAAAAGACAGTTCTCTTCAGAGAGATGTGAAGCATGACACAGAACACAGCAAACAAGGGGGAAACCCATGAGTTTAGGATGAGGATGCGGGAGGGCCCCTCAGCTCCTCTGAGAGAGAGGTGCTGCTCGTGGTGCTCCAGGAGCTGCTGCTCTGTCTGGTGTGGGGAACACGGCCAACAGGTCCCTGTGTCCACCAGTGATGCCCATGCCTTTTTCTTGCACAGCCTTGGATCCTCTAGGAAAAGACTGACCAATATATTAAGTTGAAAAATATGTATGAGGCAGGGAATATCAACCTGGAGTATTTGTCAATGGCATGGGTGTTCTGGAAGAGGCGAAGCCCCATCTGGCCCTTGAGAAGCCCCTTCTTCCTGGAGGAGCTGGATTCACTACTCAAGGCCAGGTGGACCACTATCTTGTCTTGCCTTTCTTCTGTCAGAATGTGACTTCGTGGGTACCCAGCCAGGCTGTTGGCCTCAGAATCACTGCAGCTTCCATCCAGCATCATGGTTCTTGAATGAGGCATTCCACACATGCATGGGAACTATGGGCAGCAAACACAGAGGGCTCAGTGAGCTGGGCAGAGGACATGGCCCAGTTTGCAGGCAAAGCCAGACTGCTTCTCAGAAGCAGGGAGAGAGATAGAGGGATTTCTGGACAGAATTTAGTCCTCCGGTTCTCTACCCTGGCTGCATATCAGTCACCTGGTCCACGCCCAAGCCCCACACTAAATAATTAATTTAAAACTCCCAAGTGACCCTACTAGGCAACCAGAATGGAGAACTTCTGATCTAGTCCAATTGCAGAGCAAAAACTGAGACGAAGAGAGCTATACCTTCCCTGAGGTCACACCATGTAATAGCCAGGAATGTAAACCCATATAGTCTAATCGCAGTGCAGAAGTCAAAAGATGATTAGGTAGAAAAATATCCTTATTCTGAAGAGTTACATTTCAGAATTAAGGGTCACAGTGCCTATAATTGTTTTTTGTCTGTTTTTGGAGACAAGGTCTTGCTATGAACAGCCCAGGCTGTCCTTGAACTTGCAGCAATCCTTCTGCCTCAGTCTCCCATGCGCTGGGATCACAGGTATGTGCCACCACATCTGGCTAAAATGTATTTTTAAATGGTTGAGCTGAACCAACAAAAAATGTTTATATGGGGAAAGTCCTCCTTTTCCTCCTGCGACAATGGCCAAGCATTAGTAATACTGGATCTAGGTGTGGAGTATCTGGATTACAGTTTCTCATCCTTTCCATTATTTCCTCAAGCATAGAAATGTTTATAAAAAGTTATTTCCTTTGATTTCTGCACTCAGTCAGAGTCAGTAGAATGTGGGTTCTCAGCAGACACCTGTACTGACTGTGTTGGCCAAAACATGAGGCCCGCTGGACACAGGCAAGGGGCCATGGGCTTATTCCTTTCAGCTTGTTGACTTGAATTGCTTTTAACCGGGGCCTCTGTGTTTACCATGTTGGCAAGTGAAATAATGGAAGTCTCACAACTCACCTCCTATTTCTATGTAAAACACCCAGCTAAATACCACGAGGCTTTTGATTGTAAAAATAGATGGTTATGTGCAAAATTAGAATTACTTGAAGCATTCTTATTTATTCTTGAAGAGTTCATTCGTGGTTTGGGGGCTTTTTTTAAAATCAGGGCTGATCGTTTCGTTAAATCTATGCCTTGTCTCCTCAGTAGCAGTAATTAAGTAACACCTGACTACATCCCTGAATAATGAACAGATTCATAGCTAGAGGAATAAAAAATCAGTAAGAGGTTATCTGTTCAACTCTCAAACTTTGATCAAACTGTGAGGTTTTGTCATTGGAGGTTTTTTTTATGCACTTATTCAATAAAGGCATAGGTCTCTACTTCTTTTCTTTGCTCTAAACTGAAATTCTTTCTGCTAAACTGCAAACAGATCTGTTGCCTGAGATTTAGAGTTAGAATCAGGAAATGCCAAAGTGATAAGGGGCCTCTGTTTTCTATACCAGCTTGTTTCTGAGAAAGAGAAGTGGCTCCTGGTGTGCTGGACAGGTCCAGATAATCAGCTCCTGTACGGAGTAGCTGAGGAGGGGAGCTTTTCTCTTCCTTCTTTTGTATTTATCTAGTTTTGCAGAGCTGCAGATCAAGCCCAGGGCCCTGTATGTGCTAGACAGGGACTCTACCCCTGAACTACCCCTCCAGCCTGGAATCTTTATCTTAACAGGCATGGGCTTTTATTTCAAAGCAGGTGCTGTTTGGCTCCCACTTGGGTCCATGGGCTTCACTGGAGCCAATTGAGTGATCACCAGCTTTGGTTCCTCTGTGGGGTAACAGGAGAGAGATCTTGTGTCTTGCACTGCTGTCTGCCCTCCAGCAGCTGCGCTTCCCAGGCTCCAAACTGAACATGCGATCCCAGTGGAGTATAAGCTTTCACTCCTGACCCCATGCATCTGTCCTCACACAGAGCAAGATGGACTTATGGGCCCAGTGGCCCTTCCTGCTATCACTGCTCTGCTGCTCTCCAGTGTCTTAAAATGACTGGCAAAGACCAGGGCCCACAGTACAGCACTAGATTAATGAACTGCCTGAGTGAGTCATGCTGTTAATGGATCAAGAGCCCATGTGTGTCAGATAAAGGCTTTACTATTCTTTGAAAAGGAAAGTCTAATGGATCATAAATCAAAAGTATGTATATACAACCCAAAGGCATTCGATAACAATCAATGTGTAAATTATTGAAAACTCAAACAGGTACTCAAACACCAAAGTAAAAAAGATTTGAATGGTTTAAAAGATAAATTCTTAAATGTTGGCGCATATGGAGACAATGGTGAAATATTTGATAGGCATAAAGTGGGCATTAAGACTTTTTTGAAAAGGAAATATGCCCTCTTTTCCCAAATGTAAAGCAACCTTATGCTAAGGGGCCAGTAGGCACCTAGATGTGCACAAATGATCTCTACACCTTTTAGGTGATCACCATTTGAATTAATGCAATGCTTAGCAATGATCCGGTGACAAATCAGCATTTTATTTCTTCTTGGGATTAATAAGAATTGCAATATGAGTAAAATAGACTTCTTCTTTCTGTACCCATGTACACTGCTTTATAAAATTTCCCGTTTGTGTTGTTTCATTGTATAGTGTGGTACACTGCAGTGTAGTGTAGATGGTATAGTCATTCCAAAGAGTCTAAAGGGTAAAAGATAATACTTAACCTTCATCTTTACTGTGGCTAAATTGTCCTTGTACCACAGCACTTATCAGTTAAAGAGCATTTTTCTAGAACTCTCCCCTCCCCTCTGGTCACAGGACAGGGAGGCATTTTCCCTAGACATGTTGACTAAGAACAGTGATACTTCATATGTGTTCAGAATTCTACACAACCTCCACACATGCCATCTCAAGCAACTCCTGCAGCAGCTCTGGGCTGAAGCTGGGGTGAGGGTTGGGTAATCCTCATTTTATAGATGAGGAAAGTGAGGCCCTCGTTAGGTGGCGAGTTAGGCCTATACCCAAGTCTTCCTAGGCTTTTCCCAAAGACTTTCCGATCCTTTGTAACAGAAGCTAAAGCCCATTCTAAAACAAGATGGTTCTGACTGTTGTACGTGCAACACCCCCACACTGCTCTGTCCAGCAGTGTCTCTTCCAACCCGCAGCACTGGCTGAGCTGGGGCCATGACAAAACCGCCCGCACCTTCTCCCGCAGCTTCCGCTCCTTCCGCTCCTGCGCGGTGGTCAGGTAGTTGACGGCCGCGTACTCCAGCACTGAGAGGAACACGAACACGAAGCTCACCCAGAGGTAGATGTCCACGGCCTTGATGTAGGACACACGGGGCATGGAGGCGTTCACGCCTGTGATGATGGTGGACATGGTCAGCACCGTCGTGATGCCTGCAAAACCCGATCTTGGATCAGCCGCTCATAACGGTGCAAAGCTACCCCCGAGTCTCACAGAGCCACCGCTTCCCAGTCTGCCTCTGAACTGGAATAAGAAACTGCCCAGATGTGTTTCCACTTGGTAGAGCTGTGGGATTCTGCTCCTCAAACAGCCAGGCCATTTCCACACCCCACTCCCTATCTGCTTGTTTCCAAACTGCTTGGGACACGGAGTAGATTCTGTGGTGTGCCTGACAAGGTCAGGAGTGCTTCATAAGGGTCTCTTCTGATGTGGAATTAAAAAGTGACTCGGAGCTGGGCATAATGGCACACACTCGCAAGCCCGGCACTCTGGGAGACTGAGGCAGGTGGATCACAAGTTCAAGCCCAGCCTGTACAACTTAACAAGAAACTGCCTTTTCAAAATAAAAAAATAAAAAGGGATGGGGATATAGCTCAGTGTGAAAGGCCTGGGGTCAATGCCCCGTGCAACAAAACAAAGCAAAAGGACACCTCTAAAAGAATTTAAAAAAAAAAAAAAAAAAAAAAAAAGAATTTTATCAAACCTTGAAGGATAAGCATTCTCTCTCTCATCTAAGCTGCATTTATTTAAGCCCTTGAAGATGTAAATTCCTGCACCCCTCCTATGCTGCTTCTCCATGGTGTCTTGCTGTTAAAACCCTCCATCTCTCAGAGCACAACTGGATGTCAAACTGGATTCATAAATCATAAACTCTCAATCTGGAATTCAGGGTCAGGAAGGGCTAAAACTACAGCTCCAGGAACACAGCCCATCCTTTTCCCCGAAACTGTGTAGTGTGGGCCCTGCCTCCACAGCCGCTGTCTAAACAAGGCCAACAAATGAAATGTTTGTATTTACAGAGTAAGTTTCTGGTGTTTGCAGAATCATGTTATTTACCTAAGTACTGCATGCTAATACTGCCAGCTGCAGATGTCTGTATCCCAAATAGACTATGTCTTTATGAATTCAGCCCAGATTGGTGGGGTTCTAGCTCCCCGTTGTTTTCATAAAGTAGAGGAAACTGAAGCTTCACCTGAATGGTGCAGGGAAGTGGCAGGGGAGAAGTTACTCCCTCTGACTGAACCTCCCCCTCCGTTAAGAATCATGTTAGAGGGCTGGGGATATAGCTCAGTGGAATAAGTGCCTGCCTGGCAAGCACAAGGTCCTGAGTTCAATCCCCAGTACCGCGAAAAAAAAAAAAAGAATCATGTTAGTCGTCCTTTACTTCGTGATCACCTGAAAAAATAACCACTCTACCACATCCCATTGAATACTTTACCCAGTGAGACTCTGGCAGGCACAGCTCTGTGGTCAATCCAGAAGGACACCCAGGACAGCATGACCATCAAGGTAGCAGGAAAATAGGTTTGCAGCAAGAAGAAGAAGATGTGGCGATGCAATGTGAAGTTGATGTACAGACGGTTGTACCAGCCTTGGGGACAAGAAGCAGCCAGTGAGGTTCCATCAGGGTGAAAACAGACTCCTCCCTGGGAGCCATTCTCCCTGACACTGTTCCCATCAACAGCAAGAAGTTAAACTTAGTGACCAGTCGGCTTAATACAATACTTTTCTTTTCCAAAACCTAAGGTCTCTCTCCCTTGTCAATACATAGTGCCTTTCCTGTCTTATGTTGTATTGTCTAACATTTATTCACAGCAGTTTGGGGAAAGGTAGAACAAAACAGAGGTATATATTTAGTTGTAGGTTCAGTATTTGTCACTTGCAAACCACAACCATATTTCCTGAGTGATGGGCTGCTCAGAGGCATAGTTGGAGCTGGTTTTGTTGTTATTGTTGAGGCCAATACCACTGAAGCAGGAGCCAAGAGATCTGGGGTTTCCTCACTGTCCTTGTAATTGTGAGGTGGTCAGTCGCTCAATCACGATATCCATCTCAAGAAGTCAGGCCATTCACATGATCTTAAAGCCTGTCACTAGCTCACTCCTGACACTCCGTCTTCTTATAAGACATGGACAAGTCCTGACTCCCAGTACCTGTGAATGTAACCTCACTTGGAAATGGGGTCTTTGCAGAAGTGAAAAGGTAAAATGAGGTCATACTGGATTAGGATGGGCCCTTATCCAGTGACTGGTGACTACAGGAGAACCTTGGACCTGGACACACAGGGAGGAGAACAGCACATGAGGATATACTTGTATGTCCCACCTCCAGGCTGGGGGTGTGGGAGGCCATGTGACGACACAGGCAGAGATCGAGGGGATGCAGCAGCAACCCAAGAAATGCCAACAATTGCTGGCAGCCGCTGGAAACGGAACAGGTCAGAAGGGTTCTTCCCTAGAAGATTCTTCAAAGGGAGCATGGCCCTCAGATCTCTGGCCTCAAAATCATAAGAGACAAATTTCTGCTGTTTGAATTATCTGGTTTGTGGTTACTTTGCTATGGCAATCATAAGAAACAAATCTTAAAGGTGAGATTAGAGACAGCTGATGGATGAATCCTCTCAAAACTACAAATGTAGCCCAAGACCCAAGAAGATATTCAATTAAGCATGAGAAAAATTATTTATTGGCACCTGGGTGTAGGTCTATGGTAGAACATGTAGTTAGCATACTGAGGGCTCTGTGTTCAATTTCCAGAACCAGCCAAAACCAAAATAACCTATGGTATCAATATGGCTAATAAATATATTCCCTTGAAAACCATCCATCCATCCATACTGGTAAGCAGAACAAGTCAGGCTATAGAGTAGCATTTAAAACCTGACGCCCTCCTTGGAAAACTGTACAGTTAAAGCTAGATACCCTGAAGAGTGTTACCACTGGCAATGGGCTCTCAGGGAGAACAATGGGTTTTTTTTTTTAACCCTCTGCTCCTTGCTTTTAAACACTGTTTATATTTTGGAACTATGCATTGTTTTAACATTCAAACTCTATTTTCATTGAGAATAGAGGAGTTCGCAGCCGAAGAAGAATTGTAATGCTTTTTTGCCCCCACATTTGAGTCAAACTGTGGCAAAAGTTAGCTACCAGTACTGCTGTAGAAGGCCAGTCTGGAAGTGGTGTGAAATTTCTGAATCAAAAACTGAGATAAGGAGATCTTCTCATCTGTTTTCAGGGATTCATCCCCATTCTTCCAATACAGCATCAGATCTTCATCTGTATATGCATCTTGGGGGAGAGGAAAACAAGTTACCTGGGCTCCTCTGCTCCTTCCTTTGCAGGGAAGAAGCACAGAAGCCCTACAGCAGCTGAGGGGGAAACAGGTCCTACAGCTGACAGGCAGCACCCAGTCTCAAGGCTATTCAACCAGCAGAAAGATGAGGGGAAGTCAGGTGAAGGGATTGAAACACTGATACTTACAGCTCTCCAGCTCCAGTGAGCAGGTCTGGGAGTCCAGGGGAAAGTGGCTGAAGTCCATGTTGCACATGGCAGTGACAGTAATCCTACACAACACAAACGCAGATGTTGGCTTGTGCAGTGAATTACCAGTTCCTGTGCCTGCCTAGAGTTAGGAAGACACAGAATACAGCCAAGAGCAGCTACATTCTCTTGTCTGCTTCTGAAGTTTGGAAACAGGCACAAAACCGTAACTCAACTAGTTTTGTCTTCTGTGGAAGAGGTTACTGCTGCCCTGCTGGATCCCCTTTACTGGGCTGCTGCTCCCCTCAGGGGGTGGGGAGCTTGGCTGTTAGTAACCCACCTTGGGACCCTTCAGCCAGCAGGGCTGCCTCCCCTCAGAAATGCCTAGGAGGCTCGTGCTCTCCACCCAAGGCCAGAAAGTGATTGGTATCAGCATTTAATTCTGGTGAACTATACAAGCAGGCCAGGAAGATATGGAACAAACGTGATGATTTATAGCACTCTAGTTAGCCCAGAAGCCAATCTGCAGTAGCCCTCAATACACATAAGTACTATTGTTTTTTTTCTCATCTTTATTACCAATGAACTAGAATTATAGATTGTCATAGGAGGTATTTGTGTCCAGCAACTCATTATGGCCAAAGTAGTCTTCTAATCCAAGCTTATGAGCTGCACTGAAGGGGAGGTCACCAACTACTGGGGTGGCCATTTCATCTTCAGACAATTTTGACTGACATCAGAAAGTTTGTGCCATCCCACAGACCCAACCACAGTAACAAACTCTTCAGGGCCAAAGGCACTGACCACCATATTGGCATTGTATTGGACAAAGGGACAGTGGCTTTGTGAGCAGTCACCTCATGCTGTACAGCACATGGCCATCTGGGAACACCCTCAGCATGATGTTGTCAGTGGTGGTGTCGTGGATGAATGACCTTTTGGAGTGAACAAAGAAGACATCAGGCACCCAGATCTTCTTCACCAGGCGGCCATCAAAGGTCATACTCTTGTTGCTGGTGCTGGGGAAGGCCAGTCTCTCGTCCTTCCAGTAGTGTCTCAGATATAGGGTCATGGTGAAGTCCTGAGGAGCCAAGGGCAAGACCAGACAGAAGGGATTTAGAGTTGCCTTCTCCGCAGCCCTGTCGTACTTCACTGTGGTGGGCCCCTCAGGCTCAGCTCCAGACAGGAGTGACAGTTCTGCAGTCCTGGCTCAGTGGCTAATGTGACAAAACTTCAGGAGACTGAACTGCCCAATCTCTAAGCTTTGCAAATGAAACTGTAGCTGTAGCCAGTGTGGTGACACATACCTATGATTCCAGCCAGTCAGAGGCTGAAGCAAAAGGATCCCAAGTTCAAGGCCAGCCTGGGTAACTTAGCAAGACTGTATCTCAAAATAGAATGATTTAAAAACAAATTTTAAAAGGGGTTCTGAGGATGTAGCTGAATGGTAGAGTTTGCCGAGCATCCACAGGACCTGGGTTCAATCCTCGATCCCACAAAAGCAAAAACAACAACCCCAAACCTGTGTGTGACACCATCAGTGGCCAGCAGGGTGGGATTCCCCCCAAAGTCTTGCTCTCTCTGACTAGACCCTGTGCACAAGCCTCTTTGGCTGCCTAGTTAACCATTCATTTTCAGCTTAATGGTCAGTTCCAGAACTCTGGCAGGCAAATGTCCCTTTAAAGATTTCTACCTGTAGGCCTGTAAGATCCTTAAAGGCAGAATTGTGTCCTGCTCACCACTGCATCCCCATTCACCATTAAGTTTAATGCCTAGCAAGGGATATAACAGGTGCACCATGAATATCTGTCACAGGGAAAACTGGAGAGACAAATAGATGAGCAACGACCTTCTATAACTTCAGTCTGGAAACTTACTCTGTTTAAACATATCTTTTGACTGTGTAATCGACGCGTCCAATCAAGAGTTTGATCTTTATGCCATAGCCAGGGCTAAGACCCAAGACACACACAACAAATTGCCCACAAGACTCACACTGGGAGCAGATGGAGGAAGGATGGCGGGAGCACATACCTGGCAGTGATACCCAAGAGAAAGCCCAGGAGAGGAGAAAGGACCTGAGATACAGCCTATGTGAAAATCTGTCCCAGGCCCGATCCTGGCCCCCAGCGCATCAGTGCTGGCTACAGACTCTCCTTCCACTCACAAAGAGAACATCTACATGTGAGCAGGAAGAGCGCAGCCAATACCTCTCCTGGGTCACACAGCTTCGGGGCACGGCATCCCATCAGGGACATTCTCCCCGGGGAAGGGCCACAGTCACACAGCTTCGGGGCACGGCATCCCATCAGGGACATTCTCCCCGGGGAAGGACCACAGTCACACAGCTTCGGGGCACGGCATCCCATCAGGGACATTCTCCCCGGGGAGGGGCCACAGTCACACAGCTACGGGGCACAGCATCCCATCAGGGACATTCTCCCCGGGGAAGGGCCACAGTCACACAGCTTCGGGGCACAGCATCCCATCAGGGACATTCTCCCCGGGGAAGGGCCACAGTCACACAGCTTCGGGTCATGGCATCCCATCAGGGACATTCTCCCCAGGGAAGTGCCACAGTGCAGATGTACAAACCAGCCGGTACAGTCAGCCCAGAGGGTACCTACCCTCCACCTCTGTGATGGTCTCGTGTATGGAAGGCGATTGGAGGGCACCATACATGTTAGTGGTGGATGCATGCGTTCCTGAGCTGTTAGGAGGTGGGGCCTGTTTGGAGGTGGTCCCTGAGGCTGTGTTCTAGAAGGGTATATTATCTCCAGTGCCTTCCTTTTTTCCTCTGCTTCCTGGCTGCCATGAGGTAAGCACCTTTGCCTCTGCTGTGCCCCTTGGCCATCCTGTTTCTGCCTTGGGTTCAGCAGACCATGGGCTGAAACAGCGAACTAAAATAAACCTCTCCTCCTTTAAGCTGTGACCTCAGGTGTTTTGTTTCAGTGATGGAAAAGTAACTAAGTCATCCTTTTCTGTGCTGGTTGCTCTAAGAGAGGCAAGACATTCTGGCCACCTCTCTCTAGTATCCTGAGCCGCACTTGGAGAAGGGTCTCACATCAAGAGTGCACAGCTGTGCTTAGGTTTAGAGCAGTCAGGCAATTAGATACTTAAGGAGCTGGCAGTGCACATTCTACCATATCGGAGACAGTTACACTCATACCTTTCATACTGAGACCCCATCCTCACCAAGTGTGGGAGCTCTGAGGCGTGTGCAACACTAGTACCATATCAGCTATGCTGTGCTGGGTCGATTAAGACCCAGGAAGCTCCCTCCCTTCGAGAGCACCAGAAAGCACATACATAGGAAGAAGGTGCATTCCCCACTTCTCTCCACACGTTTTGAAGCCCCCAGTGGGCCAGTACTAGGCTAGGCTTGACGATAGAAGGAAAAAATAACTTCTTACATGGATGGAACTTTTAGTCAACAGAAGAAGACCAGAGGGAGAGCATGTGAAAGATGGTCAAGAAAGAGAAAATTTGCCAACTGAAACCAGGTGCAGAACAAGGAAGGAAGGAAGGGGGTGAAGGCTGCTGCCCTTCGAGGTAAGGCCTGCAGGGCACCAGGAGGTGTATTCGTGTGGCCATGGAGCAAAAATAGAGTGGAGGTGGGTGCTGTGCCGTGGAGTAGAATATCAAAGAACTCAGGATTTCCCCCAAAATATCCACCCCCAGTGGTCTTCCAAGGGTGCTTCATGAGCCCACTTGTTCACGTGGGTTATGTGTTCAAAACTTACAGCCCGGGTCTCATTCCTAGAGATTCTGAAAGCAAAGAGTATGGATGGGGCCTGGGGAACCGGTGTTTTAACCAGCTCCTCAAAGCTATTTTTACCCGGGAAGCTTGAGAACCCTGTTCTAGATTGTACTGTACCTAGGCCAACTTCCAAATCCCTATTTTATCACCTTCGGCTCCCACTATGTGCACAGGTACAGCCTGCACCACTGAGGCCACCGAGCCACAGGCTCCCACAACATCACGTCCGCATGACCTTCCCTGGGGGCTGCCAGCCCTGGGTGTGCATACCATGTCCACCTCGGAGATGCTGTCCAGACTCTCCACCTGCACGTCCACACCCACCGGGATGGCAGGGCCTGCAGAAGAGCAGAGACAGCTGGTTAAGGCCAATTCCTCCCTGCCTTGCGCTGAGAGACTGCCCCATCTCCTCGACCGCAGCAGGGGTGACGAGGCGGCACACAATTCCGTGCTGAGTCCCTGCTCACTCGTTCTTCCCTGTCCTACTCTCTTACTTACTGCTGAGACATAGTAACCCGAGTCCCACAACTTAAAGGAGAGGCTTATTTTGACTCACTTTATGAGATCAGGAAGCAGAGAGGGAAAGGAGGACTCCAAGAGAAGAGCCACTCTCCCATAGCCATCCCCTTCCGAGAACCTTGCCTCTGAGCACAACAGGCTTTACGGGGACATTCCAGACCCAAACCACATTGCCCTCCAACACCCAAAAGCACAGAACGAAGCCTAACAGCCCCTGACCTGAGGTTGGTTCACTCGCACGCCTGGGATTTGAACTCCTTCAGTCATTGGTATTCTGTCTACAGAGAAGGCAGCAGGGAGCAGGGGGCCTATCTTCTAGAAGCCTTCCATCTAGTGAGAACCAAGATCTCTGCAAAGTTAGAGCACAGTGAAAGACAATACTGGGCAAGATTTGGAAATCTGTCAGGACATGTAGCATAGAAACTAGCATTCAATTTCATCTGGCCCCTAGCAAGATTTCTAAAACTGGACAAAAACAAACAAAATATGATTTCTAAAACTGGGCCCCTCTGTGATGTCCTGACCTTTTCCTTGAGCTGGGTGATGGTTACTTTGGTAAGTTCACTTTGTGACAGTTTAGTAAGCTGTACGTTAAAAGCTATGCACTTTTCTGTATGTATATTATACTGTAATAAAATGTTTTTATATTTTAATATAAAAAATTAGGATAAAATTTAAAATCTGTATCTGTCGAGCATATTAACAAATTTCCTATACTCACAGCCAAAAAAAATATTTCTGGAGAGTCAAGGGCTGGGCCTCGTGGGGAGAGGGCATTGTCAAGAGTCTGGCCCTTCTATATGTGGGCCCTTTAGCCCTGACCAAGAAGAAAAAATACTCTGATCCTGGGTGGCCCGAGCAGGGAGACCCATTAGGCAGGGTGAGTCTGGGTTTTAGGAAATGAGAACTAGAAGAGTTTGAGGTTTTGGCTGAGGACACAAAATGAGGACCGGAAGGCTTGGCAAGGGTTAGTAGGAGCTAGAAGGCTTGATCTTCACTTCTAGCCCAAATATGGAGTGAGGGTCCTTTTGGAGGTGACCCAGGACACTGGATGCTCTCACTGACTCTCCCCAACTTCCTTAGAGACTTGCTAATCCTTAAAATCCACCATTCAAGATTGAGTGTTTCAGCTGAGCCTGATAGATTAGAAGCATATTATTACTATGAGACTGAGAGAACGTTCTGTTCTTAAACATGTAAGTAAATGAGTACAATTGCTTTATTTTTTTTATCTTTCTTCTTTTTCCCTCTCAGATAAAGCAGAGCATAAATTGACCTTTCTGGCTTACTATGTTCCTCAACTGATGGCACAGATCAGGGCCCATGAGAAATCACTGCTCTGACAGCATTTTCCATTCTTATGATGGGCTCCAGGATGCTAAGGGAATCAGAAGTGGAATGGTCAGCAGGGGAAGAGCCCCCTCATCAGGACCAGGGTCTTGTAATATAGGGGAGGTCTACAGGAAATCTGGCCCAGACCCTCCCAGTACCCTAACCCCTACATGGTGGTGCAGGTGGTGAACAGAGGCTGGTTAATTACCTCAACATGGAGGACCCTTCCTTAATCTGAGATATTAAAATAGCCAACATCGGGGCTTGGAATCTCAGGGCAGCACGGCCTCTAGTGGAAAGAGTTCTGTACTCCATCTACCCAACTCCTGAGTATCCCTCATTCCTTTGCTCTCAAGGGCCAAGTGACCTGCTACATGGCTCCAAGAACCAAATGAAAGAAACAATACCCTCTTTGGGCAAATGTCTAGTGGCCTGGCTTGCAGATAATACCCCCAGTGTTTGCCCAGTTTGGCTCAGAGCGTTTTCCAGATGAAATATACCAGCGTGCGTGGTATGTTACTGTACTTCTCTGTTCTCGGTGCCTGGCCTGCTCTCCACAGCTGCAGCCACCCTTTTAAGGAGAAATTTGACAAAACCTTGGAAAGATCTGTGCTCTCAAGATGTTTCCTACATGGAGTGCGGGTCAAGACCTCAGGTGCCCCGGTTACTGGCAGCAGGTACTCTGGTAGAATGTGTATTCAGGAGGCTACAGGACTGCTTTTGGGGGAACTCACCCTCAAGGTCTAACAGAGACAATGGCCCTGTCTTCTGTCTGATGAGCTCTGCCTTTAATCCTCCTTACTGCTGCTCACTTGACCTCTCTGTTTTGTGGCCCTTCCCAGGCTGGTTTTGGGTAAAATTCCAAACCCAAGAGTAATGGTTCTTCTCTCCTTTCATTAACAGTGTTCTGTTTTGAGTGCAGCTGAATCCTATCAGAGGTTAGAAAGAAAATACTAGTCTAAGGGCTGGGCATACCTCAGTGGTGGAGCACTGGCCTGGCACATGTGAAGCCCTAGGACACATTGCGTGTGTGTGTGTGTGTGTGTGTGTGTGTGTGTGTGTGTGAGAGAGAGAGAGAGAGAGATGTTACATTTATTGTGGGGGTTGAAAAAACTAAAATAACTTTGCATGGTATTATCCAGGAGAATAGCAAAAGTAGCTGATTAACATACAAGTGTGACAAGTCAATGATTCAGGTCATTTTCATTTCTGCAGAATCACCGAGAAATAGGAAGACAGAATGTACTTCACCAAGAAATAGTAAGAGTGTGCACTTTTCAAATGGAAATAGAAATAATCAGAAATAATTCAAAAAAATCAGAGAGAAAAATAGCAACAGAAAGGGTATAGTAGAATAATCAATGTCAAAAAGCAATTTTAACAGATTTCAAAGGACTAGAATTTATATAAGGTATGACTTTAATAATCGCTAGAAATTAATAACAAAAACATAACTAGAACTGAGCAAGGTGGCACATACCTATATTCCTGGGGAGGTTAAGGCATGAAGATTTCTTGATCTCAGCAATTCAAGATTACCCTAAGCAAACTATTGCTCAGCTGTCTCAGATATAATATATGTACTTATACAGAAAATACCTACATATTTGGAACTTAAGGAATATACTGAAAACCCCATTTAATAAGTGCAAACTAAGTGATTTTTTAAATACATATAAAAATAAATTAATAAATCCATATCAAAATTCATGGGATATAGACTAAATTTTTCTTATAGAGAAATCTATAACTTTAACTGGAAAAATTAGAAAAGCAGAAATGATTAATAAGCTAATCATTCCCCTTAAAACTTAGGAAAAGTACCACAAATTACATATATGGAAGGAAATTAGAAAGATAAAAACAAATAGTTTTTTTTTTTTTTTGCAGTGCTGGGGATCGAACTCAGGACCCTGTGCTTGCTAGGCAGGTGCTTATTCCACTGAGCTATATCCCCAGCCCCAATAGTACTAATATAGAAGCAAATACAACTAAGAGGATCAATAAAGCCAAATATTTGTTCTTTGAGCCAGGGAAATATTTCAAAAGCACAAACACCTGCCTGGCGAGCACAAGGTCCTGAGTTCCATCCCCAGTACCCAAAAACAAACAAACAACAACAACAACAAAAAAATATATATACATATATATATATATATATATATATATTTGTTCTTCAAAAGGATGAATAAAATTGATAAAACTTTGGCAAGATTAATTTTTTTTAAATTTTATTTTAAAGACAAAAGAATGGAGACATATGAACCAGAAAAGCCATAAACAATACAGAAAATACAAAGTTATACAGAATATAGTAGGGAATTAGAACTAGATGTTGTATTACATAGTTATCTTCACATTAGTTAACACAAAAACATTAAAGGAAATACCAAATTATAGATAAGATAGTAGGGA
>PVLD010021389.1:0-31582 GCA_004027595.1 Dinomys branickii
AATAGATGGGCTGATGGAAGGCTGGATGGCTGGATAAGAAAGAGGGAAGAAACGAAGGGGGGGAGGGAGAGAGGGAGGGGAAAGGAAAGGAAAAAAGGGAGAGAAAGGAAACAAAGGAGGAAGGAATAAAGGAAGGAAACAGGAAGAGAAAGAAAGAAAGAAAGAAAGAAAGAAAGAAAGAAAGAAAGAAAGAAAGAAAGAAAGAAAGAAAGAAAGAAAGAAAGAAAGAAAGAGAAAGAAAGAAAGAAAGAAAGAAAGAAAGAAAGAAAGAAAGAAAGAAAGAAAGAAAGGAAAAGGGAGAAAGGAAAAGGGAGAAAGGGAAGAAGGCAGGAAGGGAAGAAGTGAGAAAAGAAAAATTTCCAGTGTTGGGTACAATACACCTATTTAAAATTCAAGTATATATGTTTGTGTTAGGTATAGATATATAACTATGTATAGATATGTACATAAACATTTTTGTTCAAGAATTCCAAAATGCAATAATTTCTCAATCTGAAAACTACTCTTAATCACCTAAACCCTTCTTAAGTTCCAAAAACATGAAGACAAAATGAAAATAAATGTGCAAAGTATATTGCTCTGCCATCTAGTTTCCTCATAACCTTAAAATAATTTTTCTAAGAATAGTAAAAGTCAGAACTATCAGGAACAATAGTTAGTAAGGATCATTTTCATAACTCCATGGGTCATTTGGTTGCAGCTTTAGTGAACACTGTCACTCTATGCTGGAGCACAGAAATGTAAGTCGGGAAGAGAACAGAAGACTGTCCAATGTATGGGAATGAACCCCAAAAGGCTGGTTCATGTGGTATTAGAAAATGTATTTGTAGTTTTGTAGATGGCATCAGCATTGGGAAATGGCTGGGGAGCCTCCTGCTCTATCAGGGCCACAGTGCCAGGCAGCAGCTGCCTTCAAGTCATTCTGATTTCTTGGCTTCAAAGCAGAACTTGGCACCTGCTGTTGCAAATGTTGGCCACAAACGTCTTAGAGACCACACAAGATAATACCAGTGAGGGGTAAATCTTTGGAATACAACAACATGGGGAGATTATGCAAAAGCTATTTCCACTCATGCAGAAAAACATCAATTTGAAGAAAGAGGATAGGCAGTAGGTGGTCACGCCACTGGCTTTGCTTCATAACAGTAGGCTTTAAGATTGTGACTATCACGATCTGGGCAGATCTTTCCCAATGACAGGCTGACAAACCCCCGTGTCAGGGGGAATCTTCGACATCATATAGTCATGCAACTCTATCCCTTGAATTAGGTCAGTGACGATGACAACAAGGCAATGTACCAGGCAGTGTTTAATCCCTCTCCATTCTTTTGATGACTGTGAGCTCAGCCTGCATATCAAAGTCCCTGAGCCAATTATCTTACAAAGACAAGAGATTTATTTAGCTCAGGGTTCTGGAGGGTCCAGCTCAAAACCAGGAGGCCCTCACTTCAAGTGCCCACTGGGGCAAGATGACCAGCCCAATGACAAAACCTTTACAGATGGACACTCACCCAAACCACAGCAGTGTCTTACCCACTGCCCCTGGCCCTGGCCCTAAGAAATGAAACCCTCCTGTGTGATCCCACTTTATGTATGTGAAGGTAGCTCTGATGTCTTCCATTCCAGCTGTCTTAGTTACTTTTCTCTCGTTACTGGGACAAAATGCCCGATACCCCAAGGTAAGGGCCGAAAGTTTTATTTAGCTCACAGTTTGTGGAGGTTTCAGTGCATAATCAGCTGGCTCCAAGGCAGGGTGGTATAGCACAGCGGCAATAGTTTAAGGCAGCAGAAGGCAACAAAAGCAGCAAAAACACAAAAATCAGGGGACAAGCTGCTTTCCTCCCTTATATTATAAGCAGGCAACTTCATCCTAGAGGGGTGTAGCACTCACACCATCTCCATGCCCGCCTCTTGCACAGGATGAGGATATTTACAAAGTAAGGACCCTGAACCCTGCTGAGTCACTTAGTTAAACTTCTGAGCTTCTCAAGTGGATACAATATATCAACCATTACACTAGCTCTCCCCAGTGACAATCTATACCAACTGTCCCTCAGGCTCTAGGGCTGTCTCTGTGGCTCTTCAGGGACTGCATCCAGACAGCCACCTGTCCATGGAACACAGTGACCTAAAAGTGTCCTGGTCAGCAGAACAGTGCCCTTGCTGTTCTCAACACCGTATGCATCCCAAACCTGACCTCAGAGCTGTGTTCTCGGACATTTCAGGGGCTCTCTCCATTGGCAGAGTGCACATGGGGAAAATGGCGGGTGAAACTGGAAATGCTACTAGACTCTGAAGACACCATGCTAAGTCATCTGGATATCACCCTTGAGGTTTGGAGTCCCACTATTTCCCAGCCCAGTCACAGGATCCAATTATGGAAGGAGAGCAAGGAAGACTTGAACAGGACAAGGGTGCTGAGAAAGGAGAACTAGTAGGTCGCCAGGAAAAGGCAGCTGGAGGCAAGGAACACCTGGGCCAGGTCCATGAGTAGGGGAGAGGACTCACACTGGGGTGCAGCAGAATGATCCTGCGGAGTGTGAAAGCCTCAGTCAGCAGACCCCCAGGTGAGACAAGGATGCCTGCCCTTACCAAGCCTGCAGGGTCCAAGGACGTACAGAGGCTGGCTTCATGGTAGAGAAACACAGGGACAAGAGAAAGGAGAGCTTGCAAATGAACACAGGGCGTGTAGCCTGGAAGTGGGTAGGAGAGGCAGCTAACACAGGCTGAGGATCCTTTATCTGAAATGCATGGGACCAGAAGGCTTTCAGATCTTTTTCCGATGTTAGAATGTTTGCACATGCATAATGAGACGTCTTGACAATGAGACAGAAGTCCGAAAACAAAATTGGTGTTTGTTTCATAACACCTTGTAAACAGCCTGTAGGTAATTTTATTATAAAGTGTTTTTAGTGTGTCTGCATTTTGACTACCACTTGTCCCATGAGGTCAGGCATGGAAATTTCTTTTGCAGCATCATGTCCACACTCAAATAGTTTGAGCTTTTGGAGTGTTTTGGATTTCAGATTTTCAGGTTAGGGATGCTCAGAGCATACAAAAACCAAGAGGACACAGGAGGAGGGGAGGAATCAGGGAAAAGAGAATGATTTTCCTTTTTGCCTGCTGAGTTTGCAAGGTCATGGGACTTCTAGTTAGAGATTTCCAGCAGATGCTCAGAAAACAAAGCCATGACCCACTAGGTGATATCTATTTGGGGTGAATTTCTTTTAAATCTATAAAATCCAAACTCTAAAATCTAAATTCCAAATAATGCTTTTCTACTATTTAAATCCAAATTTCTTGATTGGGATGAAGTCAAATGTGAAAAGGACTATAATGTAAACTCACATGGATTGTAAATTTTTAAATATCTTTCCATTTTAAAAATATATGTATTGCCTTCAAGAAGCAAAAATGCCTACCCACCCCAAGCAGTGGATGATAGTGGGTATTGAAATATCAATGTGTTTTTTCACAGGTTCTGGAAAATAAATACAAGTCATGAAAAAAGTAATGAATCAACTTGAAAACCCAGTGGGATGTTAACCTCCTGGAGTAATAATAGCACGCTCTCTGTCAGGGCGGACTGCACATTAGGAAAGTATTTGCACCCAACTTTGTTCTCGTGAAAAGCCTCAAAGTATTCAGTAATAAGAGCTGCTGGCAGGATCCTGACAACCTTTAAAAATATCTACCCTCAGAAAGAACTTGTCATGCCAGAGCTCTCTCTTCTGCAGACAGCCACTGAAAGCGCCCATGGGCACAGCCTGGATGAGGAGAAAATACCAGAGTAATCCTGAGGAAGGTGATGCTGGGAGAGGACCTGTATCAGGATCCCAACAAAACTCTGCCTGAGAGGTCAGGGAAGCCACCACCAGGAATGTACGACTCAGCAACAGGGGCACCTTGGCTTCTCCTTGTATTTGGTTGGAAGAGAGGAACAAGGGGATATTACTTGGTGGGGCAGGTCGTGGTATCCTCTGTTTTGGAAATCATGGCTCATCTTTCAAGGAAATATCTCAACACACTTGCATGGCACCACATGTACCAAGACATGGTACATGGCTCTGTGGTCATCTTGTTACTTTCTCCCAGCATATAGCACAAGGCCTGGCGCACCATTGTTCAGTAAGTGTTGGATGGATAGATGGATGGATGCATGGATGGATGGATGCATGGATGCATGGATGCATGGATAGATAGATGGTTGAATTAGCTGCCATGGAATGTAAGGACCAGAATGGCCAAAGTGCTCAGATCTGAAGGATTGAGCTTGGTGGAGGTGGAACTTGTGATAAATGAGAAGGGTAAGACAATGAGTGGTCCGAGGCACCATCTAGGCAAGAGTTAGGAAACGGCCTGGGAGCCGTGGCAGCAAGGGCTTTGGCACTGCCTGAGCCTAGTGTCTTGCACTCCCATCTGATGCTCCGAGCAACAAACACAAACCTACAGTCTGTGTGACTGGAATGTACATCTACACACATTTTTATATCATCCTGCCTTGGTTTGGGTTTCAAAGAGATATAAAGCCAGCAGTCTGTGATGGAATTTCTTTCGATAGCTCCCTACTGTCATCCTATGCACTGAAAGGTGATGGCCAGGGAAATACACATTTTGGAGCCTGAACATCTCTGAGCCAATCCTTCTGACAAAGGGCCAGCACAGTTTTTATTTGATACTCACAAAAACTCTGCAACGGACATATTACTAAAATTATTAGTGTGCCAAAGAGCAGTCAGAGGCTCAAAAGATAAAGAAGAAAATCTTAACCAAACCATCATTTACAACTAGGATTTACAAGGGGTGATCAACATATACAGTGAATGTTTAAATTTAAAAAGTGATACAGTAAAAGACACAATGCTATTAATCTCCCTCAAAATCCTCCCTCTTGCTTCAAACACACTTATCGCATTATTCCTGGCACTCTCTGAAGCAAGTCTGGAAGTCCCTTCTTGTGAGTGTCTTCACAAGGTCTGATCAAAAATACAGTGAATCTGGCCAAGGGCCATGTGAAAGCTATTCAACAGTGTTCCTGTTTTTCTCACATCCACTCTCACCATTGGTGTAGGAGACGCTGGAACTGAAGTGTTCAAATGACACCTCACATGTTGGCAAGTGGTGCGGCACTTCCAGAACACAGAGCAGGGTTTCTCTTTGGTCAGCACAGGCTTTGGGAAGTTTGCCTCTCATCTAAGCAGAAGACATAGGAAAGGGGAATTGACTCAAAGATCCACACTGCAGAGGAAAGATGGGGAGAAGGTGCTGGCTTGAATGAGTAGTCAAAATAGCACACAAAAAAGGAGTCCATGCTGATATTTTTTTCTTTTTATAAAAACAACACTGGCATGGGGGCAGCTTCTATAAGAGAAAGCCAGGGCTGATAACTAGCCACAAAGTTAAACAACTTCATGAGAAGAAAAAAGAGAAAAGCGTGACTGGCAAGGACTGCACGGGCCCCCAAAATGCCTAAAACTCCACAGGAGGCATTAGAGAGTAGAGCCAGAGCTGCGAAAAGTAAGATAAGTGACATGAAGAGCAAGTTTGACTGGATCTTTCAAAATTCAGACCCAAAGACAAAGAATTTAAAGTAATTCAAGAGAAAGAGGCAAGAAGGCACTGAGAACATGAGAAGTGTCAAATAACTCAAGGTAAATGTGATTATGTGGTGCTAAAACAAGTGGAACCGAAGTGGCAACTAGATGTGAAAAGACACCAGAACATTTCAGTCAGGGAGGCTGCTGCTGTGTAAGTGGGACAAAAAATCAAGAAAAAGAGAAGCAAATACTGGCAAAATTGGTGAGTTGTAAGGAGAGAAGAAAAAGAACAAAAAGAAAAGAAAGTCCGTGCATGCACCCGAACATGCACCATAGCTCCCTCAGCATGGCGTAAGGCTCAAGGCAGATTCTACATTGTTGGAGAAAAAACAACAAACTATCGGAAAGCAGCACCTACTGAGGTTTGGAGAACAAACTGTGTGACCCAATAGCTGCCAACCAGGAAGAGGTCCACACATGCCTATGTCTGAGGATTTAGTTGAATATGTCAATGAAACCAGAGATTAACCAAAATTAGGAGGTGCATAATGACTTTGAAAACTGTCAGTGTGCTTTATAAAAGCCAGCAGAACCTAAAGTTTGGTTGAAACTGTTTTTTTAGAATTTTGGTCACAGACCAATTAGGACTGTGTGAAATAAACACTCTCACTGCTGAAAGTTATGCAGATAGCGGTACTTTGCCAGGAAAAAACTCATTTAGCAGTCTGCGCCACCAACCTTAAAATATCTATATGTATTGACTCTAATGGGTCAATCAGAAACTTCATACTAAAGAAATAAGCAATACTGTCCTCGAAGATTTAGGCAGCAAAACATTCACTTCCTCTCTGACAATAACATTAAAGAGTAAATAGGGCCTAAAACTGTCCATAACATAAGAACAACTAAATGAATGCTGTAACAAACAATGAAATGTTAAATTTCTTTTAAAAAAATACATGCATATGCTGATTATATAATGCTTAGGAAAAACTGTATAAACATTACTATTTCAGTTTTTAAAGTATACCAATAAATGTATTCCTGGTGATAGGTAACAGCATATTCACATAAATGGCAGAAATTTTTAAGTTATTGAGACATTGACTGTTTTATCTGCTATCTAGCACAACAAGGCTAATTTTTATATATGTCAATTTAAATAATTTCCTATGGTCAATTAGATTAGGGAGAAATTTAAATTTCTACAAAGAAATTCTAGACTAGGCATGGAGAACACAGAAAATGTCTATGATTAAATTTAGAAACCACAGAAGGCAAAATGGCAAGAAAGGAAGAGAAAGAAAAAGGAAGGAAGGAAGGAAGGAAGGAAGGAAGGAAGGAAGGAAGGAGGGAGGGAGGGAGGGAGGGAGGGAGGGAGGGAAGGATACAGAAGGGAGGGTAAAAGGAAGTGAGTAAAGAAAAAGAAATAAAGCATATTTTTTAAAGGCGGAAGAGCGGGGATCTTATCTCCACCATCAATGGGGGGAAGAGCTAGGGTGAGCCGCCTTAACTTGTCCCAGCAGTCTCCCAAGCAGCCTTGTTTAAGCATCATCCACAGATCTGTGGGACCCAGCTCCTGCTGGGTGTAAGGTAGGTCCAGGGACACAGAGATAAAAATCCGGATAAGAGCTGGGCCTTCATGGAGTTTCCCAATGTGCAGCCCGCTCACAGGAGAACAAGCACAAATGTCACCAGTGCTCTTTGGCAGGAGGAGAGAAGACCCAAGCCTGTGGTTCTGTGTGGAGGGGGAGGCACCAGGCCTGGACCCAGGAGCACCCTGGGCATGGCAACTGGAAATGGGCAGGGTGTCCTATGGTATGAGTCTTGGTTTCTTTTCTCTTGCTGCTGAAACAAAATACCTGATACCCAGTATTAAGGGAGGAAATGTTTATTTAGCTCACAGTTTGTGGAGGTTTCAGTCCATACACAGCTGGCTCCAAGGCAGGGTGGCGCATGGCAGAGGGCAGCAGTTCATGGCAGCGGAAGACAGCAACAGCAGCAACAGCAAAAGGGAAGAGCAGTGACAAGCAGCCTCTTTCCTTGCCTTACACTGTATGCAAACAGCCCACTCCAGGGCAGGTGTAGCTCTCACACCCATATCCCAGCACTGGGCCATGGATCAAGAATAAACTCTAGAAGCCCGCCCATGACTGCATGAGGCTTTGAGGGGCATCCAGATGTAAACCATAACAGTAGGTATCGAGAAGTGCTCTTTAGAGCACACCCAGGTCTAACACGGCATTGGTACTTTTCCAACCTGAGATGGAACAGGTGGGCAGCTGTGAAGATCCGCTCATCACAGATGGTGAACCAAAAGCAAAGTTTACCTTTTCTCCCAACATTCTGCCCATGTCTTCAGGGCAGAGGAGCACAGTCGAGGTTTCACCCGTCTCCCTATCTCCCTTCCCACCAACTCAGCTCTGAGGGCTCTGGAGTTGCCCCGTGTGTCTGGCTGCCAGGCGCACTGGTCATTTCTGGTCTGGGCTTCAGAGACCTAACTTCTTGATATTTGTCCTAATCACTTTTTCATGACTGAGACTCAATATGTGACACCAGCATGTTAAAGGTGGAGCTGTTTATTTAGAATCATGTTTCAGTCCAGAGTGCCCTGGCTCCAAGGCAGGATGGCACAGAAGAGGGGGGAATGCATCAGAAGAGAAGCTCCTCAGAGCATGGTGGACAGGAAGCAGACAGAAGAAAAGGCAAAGTCAGAAAGGGAAACACTGTTAACCCTTCCAGATCATGCCCTGCCCTGTAGAGCCTCCTCTTCTGACCAGACCCCACCTCCTCACTACCAGTCAGCAATAAACTGCATCATCCAGTCACCTTCCACACACCCTGCCTGTAAACATTCAACTGTGTTCTTTAAGTCAACAAACACTTGGGTAGGCAACTTTCAGCGCTGGGTCCCAGTCACAGTGGAGAGTCCTGCCTTGCTTTTGTGTTGCTGGTTCTCCTCAGCCTGCGTGGAGGCCAGAGTGAGGACTGAGTTACCGTGAATGACTGGAGCTCTCAGGGAGAATGACTCCCGTGTGATGATGCTGCTCACCCATCCGTCAGTGAGTCATAATTAATCACAGTAACAGAGGATAGACTTGGGATGTGGTCATCCCGAAACCAGCAGGACTCATACAAGTCACCTCTCCTAGCAGATGACCACAGAGATAGTGAATCTCAAGTGGCCCCGCCTTCCAAGCCAACCCTAAACCCTCCCTGGCTAGGAGCTAGGAGTTGCCATCTCATGGGAGTCAAGACACGGCATGTGGCCCCTCTGCCAACAGCCTTTATTCCTTGTCTATGACCAAGACGCTCCACTGAGGGCTCAGGACACAGCCCAGAGCACACACACAAGGGCGGAGGAGCTTCCTCCCTTGTCTCGGCAGCCCTTCAATCACCCACTCTCACGCTGGAGGCCCAGAGTCCTCCGTAACCTCCCATTCCCTTTTCACTCACCTCTCTCCACACAGGTAAGCTCCGCCCCCAGCTGTGAGCAGGTTCCTCGCCTACTCCCTTTCTGAAAGCCTCTTCATCTCCCTGGCCCTCCGTCTAGAACCTTCTTGGATCCTTACATACAAACATGCCTCCCAAGACGGAGATCTAGGAATATTTATTAAATATCCACCAATTGCTACACAGTGCAGGGGTGTCCTTGCTGCCACACACCTGTGACCCTGCAGCCTCCTCCTGGAGAAAGCTGCCCAGACCTCCAGCGCTCCCAGAGCCTGTTCAGTGAGAACAGCCAGAAGCTTGCACTGAACAAAAACCTAGGCCAAGAGAATCCAAATGTGCACCTCCCTCAGCAAGCTAAGAAGTCCGGAGCTTCCAGCTGGAAGAGCAGCCAGCTCCTATGAAGGTAACCACATCTTGTTCCAGACACAACTCCACAACCACACCAGCAAACACACACACCAGAAAAAGCCCAAACATCACACCTGGGTCAGCCAGGCCCCGCGAGGTCTTGCCCTCATGATTCTCCATCACTGTCATTTACTCTGCTTAAGGTCTGAGTGTGCTGTCCTCCTCCTGCTCCTCCTCTTCCTCCTGTTCCTCTTCCTCCTCTTCCTTCTCCTCCTCCCTGCCTTCCCCTCTCCCTCTCTTCCTTCCTTCAACTTCCTCCCTTTCCCCTCTCCTTTCTTCCTCCCCCTCCCCCTTTTCCAGGCAGTACTGGGCACTTCCTCACTCTGGAGTGCTGGACAGGGGCTGCAGTGAGTCCAAGGCCATCACACTCTCTCTCGGCTGTGGGTCTCCTGCTGTACTTCACTCCACCTGGGCGGCCACAGCTCCCCTGGATACTCCGCCCAGGCCTTTGACCTCAAGTCAAATGTTCAGGTTTCTGGTGTGGCTTCTTTGTCTGGCTGGTGTACTGGCTTGTTCCCTTCCCCTTCTCCTCCCTTCCCTTCCAGCAGGGCTGTGGCCAGGGGCCGTGCGTAGCCTCCATACCTGTGTTAACCATCGGAACGGACCTACCTCCTCACCCAGACTCCAGCTCAGCACACTCTGCCCCTTCAGAGAAAACAGAGACCTCCAGACCAGAAGACCTCCCTGTCCAGCCTCCAGGGCTCCACATATCTGGACAGGCCTCCCCTTTTCCTCCTGAGCCCTAGACCTGTGTACCCCAGCATCCACTCAGAGCCTTGGTTGGGCCAGCAGTCACCTCAAACCAGACTCCCTAAGACTCAATTCATCATCCCTTGGAGCTGTGTCCTTTCTTTCTAGGCCCCATCAAACAGCCACTGAGGCTGAACCAAGGGGATTCTAGAGGCTCCTCCTTGCTCCACCACACATCGCCACTGGGAAGCAGGGCTCTACACCCTAGATGCAGGCATCCCCTTCTCCCTGGTAGAGCCTCCACCCTTTATCTTTGGGGTTCAGCTGTGGCCTCCTGCCTGGCCGGTGCAGCTCATCTCCCACCTGTCCCTCTCCACACCGCTGTTAGAGAAATCTTTAAAAACAAGCTAGATAATGCCACTCGCTCCCCTGCTTAAAACCTACAGAGGCCCTCGCACTGCCCCAAAGAGAACCTGGAAATATCTGAACAGAGCATGCGGGGTCAGCTGACCCCAGCCCTGCCTTCCTCTCCTCCACACACACCCTCTGCCCCACACTCGGGTCCCAGCTGCACTGCAGCACAGTGAAGGCAGCTCGCCTCCTCTCCCCGGCCCCCAGCTGTGCTACGGCGCGAGTGTCTGTCTCCGGAATATTCCTCCCCTTCTCATCGTCTGCCTGGGTGTGCATAGCACCTCATTATCACACACCAGTCAGACCTGCCAGGCGATGCGGTGACAGGGACTCCTCCTCACATCCCTGCTGCCCCATGGAAGCCTCGGGTGCCATGAAGTGGCCTCCCTGGGCCTACCACAGCCCAGATGTTCCCAGGATCCCCAGCGGGGCTCCTGCTGCACCTCATTATCACCATCCCAGTAAATAACAGCAGCACCACTGACACCAGCCTGCAAAACCAACACATGCATATTTGATCTGTATAAACAGTGCATAGAATATGACATTGCCTTTCAAATCTCCCGCACTGCTCAGGAACCCAAATGAGAGCCCATGCTACCCTTGGACTAGAGACTAATGAGGGCATCATAAATATTTGATTAAAGTTGGGCCAAATTCTTGGGTTTCTGCCTCACAAAATTTCAGAAGCAATTGCTCAATGATGTCTTGAATATCATCAGTACTTTTGGGGTGCAGCGAAATGCGGCTTCCTTGTCAAGGGATTTCCCAGCTGATTCTGCACGGCGTGGGATGGCAGCTTGCTCTTGGGTGTTGGAGGGGGCATCCTCTTAGCTGTGCAGGCACTTCCCTGGGGGCTCCAGCTCAAGGAGCATGTATTCACCCTCCAGAGGCAGTGAGCCAGGGAAGGGACATCCGGTGACAACAGGAAGCGGCGCCTTCCCACTCTCTAGCTCCATCACCCTGGCAAGAGCTGTTAAATGTAACTTTGCCTCCGTGTTTTTCTCTACAGATGAGAAATTAAAGTGAGGTCAGGTTTTGTGCACTAGAGGTTGATAAAGTTAGCAGTCAGAAGGCCAGCTGACCCTTGGGACCCCACCAGAGTGCTCCTCTGGGAGGCATTCCCAGCCAGACCCTGACGGGATCCCACAGCAAGAGGGCCCATTGGATTAGAAAGCCATTGCTTAAAGGCTGCATACATTTGACCTCTCAGATCACACTCTTTATAGGGATGAAATCATGTAAACTATGGTAAACATTTATTTAGAAGGCTGTTTTCATTGCACAGTGCTCTAAAATAGCAGTGCCCCTCGAAGAGACCCATTCAGCTAATGACAAGTTTAAACTTATGCTCTATTCCCCAACAGACTGTTACAGAGGAAAAGAAATCATGTGATAATGTCAGCAACAAGGCTACATGCATAATATATTAAGTGAATGCGTGGTACAAAATTAGACAATAAAGTCTACGTCAAATAAAGCATTAAATTTTTTTACCTAGGGTGGGACACACCTGTAATCACAGCACTCGGGAAGCCTAGGCAGGAAGGTTGCAAGTTTGGGCCCACTTTCAGCCACTCAGCAACTGGGTGAGACCTGGCTTCAACAAAATAAAATAAAATTAAGCCACAGAAAAGCTAAAAGAACAGTATACAATCCCTGAATAAAAAATGTCTAAGAATAAAAATGAAAAAATCAACAAAAATGTAAAAACCAATTTTGTTATAGAAATTTTTAAAAGCCAAAGTTAAATATACCATCTAGAGAATTAAAATTAAAACACATTATTTTAACCACTATGATGTACGTATGACTCCCTATTTTTACAACATTCAAGTTGATAAGAATGTAATTATTTGCAAGGATAAATAGATGAAGAATATGGACAGAAAATGAAAACATACAAGAAAAAGAAGCATTTAATTTTTAAATATCAAATCCACAAGAAAATAAATAAATGAACGATGATATTTTTAAGATAAGCAGGTTTGATTTATTATGTCTAAGTCAGGAGTCTTAAAAATGCTCATGTTCTTTACTCAAAAATTTTGTATAGGTGTCTACCCCAAAGAAATAACCACAGATGTAGCTGAAACATTATACCACAAGATTCAACCCAGAATTATTTAAAGTATAAAGTTTGAAACAATATAAATTGTCACAAGATGGATTAAACATGCATTAAGAGCACTCAATCTCAAAAGAAAGTAGTTAATAGGCTTTTTATTCATACTATTTCTGATGCAAACCTTAAATGGGGAAAAGGAAAGGCAAAAAACTACAAATTCCATCTTCCATAAAACCAGGAAAGACACTTTGAAGAGAAAATTGAGCCTGCGGACATGAGGCTGTTTCTAGGACGCCTACTTTAGCAAACCCAGGGGACCACAGACTTTTCAAGAAAATACAAGAAAGGTGGTGGTACACACCCGTACTCCCAGCTACTCTGTAGGCTGAGGCAGGAGGACTGCAAGTTCAAACTCAGCCTGGGCTACTTGGTGAGACCCTGTCTGAAAATAAAAAATACAAAGGGATAGAGGTTAGTGACAAAGCACCCTGGGTTCACTATCCAGAACCACAAAAAAGGAGGAGGAGGAAAAGAAGAAAACAGAAAGCAGTAGCATTGGTGATAACCAATATTCATATTTCCCTCACACTGCGGGCTGTCCACAAAGGTGCTCTCTGCCTGCACTTTATCACATACATTCCAGCAGCGCAGCAAAGGAAACTCACTCTTCAAACGTTAGGGAAAACCAAAGATAAAGACCCAATAAGAGGCTCCCCCGAGTCCTAGAAGGGAAGCAGAAAAAACATGACAAAGCACAAGCAGACAAGGAGCAAACTCAGAAGAACTCTGCTTTTCTGCAGGGCAGTCGTGAGCCCTAGAATTGTCAAGGGAGGATGGCCCTGAGATGGCCCTGCGGCATCAAATGTCAAAGCAGAGATACGAAGATTCCAATATGGGGTGGCCACAGGATAAATTTTTTTTTTAATTGGCAAAGGTCATCATATACCAGAAAAGAAAATAAATGTATTGTACAAACAAAAGCCATGCTGGAAGCAGTAAATAAGAAGTAGACTCTGCCACAGAGACAGGGGCATAAAGAACAGGCATGAGAAAAATATCCAAAAGTTTAAAAAGTGTAGAAGAGAAAATAATAGATGCAATAAATGACAAAGAAATCCAAAATATGCAAAATTGGTGACTAGAATTAATTAGCAGGACAAATAGGACATCAAAATTATTCAAAAATATGAGATAAAATATTTTTGAAGTAAAAATTTGAATGTACTCATTGAAAAGACCAACAATTCCTAGAAAAGTGGAGGCATGTCCATGAGCAGAGAATTGCATTATAATAGGTATTAAACCTCAAAAATGAAGACAAAACCTTATTGTTGGGGGAAAAAGTAAATGCACTTATAAAAAAAAGATCAGCCTCCCTTTAGACTTCTCCCTAAACATTCAGGGCTAGAAAATAATGGAAAGATGCCTCGGAGTCCTCAAGAAAACTGTAAGGCAATCATTTTATACCCAGTCAAAATGTCCTTTGAGAGTAAGGAACAAAGTGTTCTTTGTAAATAACACCAGTCAGGAAAGTGAATTTCCTTTTTATTTCCTGCAATGCTAGGTATGGGACCAAGGGCCTCATACATGCCAGGCAAACTCTACCACATCCCCAGCCCACTCTTGTTAAAGAAAACATCAAAAGTTACACTGTGGCCAATCCAGAAATCAAGAAAGGAGACACTGTGAAGGGCTTGATAGCTATTATATTGATTTAATGAATTAATTTAAGTGAATACTACATAACTCTGGGAAATTTTTCCTATCAAAGAGAAGGTACATTATCCTACCCATTACATTGAAACTGTCAAAGGTAGGATAAAGAAAAGGGAAGAGAGACTACATGAATACTGATCTCATCACCTTTTGCTATGATAGTTTGAAAAGCAATACATAGCCTGGCATGGCCCCCAGCACCCTAAAACACAAAGCCCTGGGAGAACAGTCTAATGCACCCCGGGAGCCAAGCATGGTGATGTGCACCTGTAATCCCAGCACTTGGGAGGCTGAGGCTGGAGGATTGCTGAGAGTTGGAGGCCAACCTGGGCTATAGAGCAAGTTCAAGTCCAGTATCAACTATAAACTGACACCCAGCTTCAAAAATAAAAAGCAAAACACACACACAAAAAAATCAATATACAGAGTACATATAAAATTTTAAAGTTGACAAATAACTAAAAAGCTATTAATCACATTAAAGAGTAAAGCAGGGCTGGAGATATAGCTCAGTGGAATAAGTGCTTGCCTAGCAAGCGCAGGGTCCTGAGTTCGATCCCCAGCACCGCAAAAAAAAAAAAAAAAAACCCTGAAAGACATTTTAGGGGCTGGGGATATAGCTCAGTGGAATAAGCGCTTGCCTAGCAAGCGCAGGGTCCTGAGTTCGATCCCCAGTACCGCCAAAAAAAATAAATAAATAAATAAATAAATAAATAAAAATAAATAAAGAGTAAAGCATTCATGTGAAAAAATAGAAATAGCAATATAACAAAGTCTGATAGTATAGGGAGGAGGGAGGAAGCACGGAGCAAGGAGAGAAGTCAAGAACCTGTATTTGGTTTCAGGGTGAGCGTTAATCAATACTGCCTGCAGAAGCATGTTACATGTGTTCCGTACAGGTGTAGCTACAAGTATAACCAATAGAAGAAGTGAGAGCACACATTGGACCCTAGAAATGGTTATCAGAAAACTCAGCCCTCCTGCCTAACACACCTCTACATGCACACAAAAAAACCCTACACACACATACACATACACACGATATGCTAATATGGACGCAACAATTAAAACAGCAGCAAATGAACAAAAATGGAGTAAAAGTGTAAGGAAAAACATAACAAAGTGAAATCAAGTGTTCTGAGACTTCCAGGCATCTCCTTCAGCCCGGAAGTAAAACTTTAAATGAAATAAAAATGTGATGCTATAATCGTGTCCAAGTAAAATGGGCTTAAAATGGTCAAAATACAGACAGCCTAAACAGCATCAGATGCTCATTTGTGGTAAAGTAGTATGTATTACATAAAGTAACACATAGAATTGAACTGTGTGCTCATGTAAAGGCCAGGGCTCAAAGTTACCACAACAGAAGTTGTCCCCCGGCTGCACAGGCATGGGAAGGAGGGGTATGTGATAAGTCAGTTCACAACACTGCCAGCAAGGGGACCTCCTTGCCAGCCTGCATGCAGGAAAGATCCACAGAACCATGATTGTGAAGTAGCCTGCTGCTGTAGGGGATCCTCTACCCTGCCACTTGAAATTCCACAAGCAGGGAATTTCCTCCTGTCCTAATAATCTGGTCCTGCCCCAACCACTCAGCTTAAAACCCTGAAAGGCAAAAATCCACACAGGCCTTTCTTCAGACCTCTCTGATTCGAAGAAAGCTTGCTTCCAGAGGCATGCACCATAGGGTGAATCCAAGCAGTGGGGCTAAGTTTTAGCTGCAAAGGGTTCAGTATCTTGATAATGGAGAATTCCAATATGTTAGCTAAGCACCTAACCCAGACCCTTTTGCTAAAGGCACATTCATGAAGAAATGTGCTCATCTTAAGATTTTATATTACTAGAACAAATATGAAGAACACTCAAGTGAAGAGAAAGACCAGTGCAAGAAGCCTGGGCGAAGCAGAAGCACTTAAAAGGAATGCAAATGATAAAAAGAGAAAGTAACAAATTTGAAAACAGAAAAGGTTTGGAAAGAATATACACACCCAATATAACAAAGAACTTTTAAAAAGCTTAGATAAGCTAACTAGTGATAGAAATTTTCAAAAGCGTGAGTACCTAAATGAAAATATAAGCATCAAAAAAATGAAAAAGAAAACATACAAAAACAGTGGAAATTGTCTTAGACACTAATTTGCTTTCTGCTATTCAAGTAAATTTAAAATTCTTAAGGGAATGAATGCTGTTCTAAGAAATCACAAGCAAACAAGTTACTCCTAGGGGCACAGGCTTTCTGGATACCAAGAGTATCCTTGAAGACGTAGAGGGCTTTTTTTTTGCAAAGCTTTGTTTCCAAAAAGTGCTGGCAGAGGTTTTGCAGGTAGACTCCTCCCCATCTTTAAGGAACAGGTTCTGTGTACCTTCTTGGACTATAGGGAATACAGTGAAAGAGGAGAGACTTCTAGATCCCTTTTGTGAAGCCAACATGGGACTGGTTTTAAGACCTAACAGAGAGGATGTAATAAAACTAGAGACCAATCTCACATATGAATATTGATGGAAAATCCTAAATAAAATATTAGCAAACAGAATCCGGCAGCACATTAAAGTGGTTTGAAGATGGCAATCTAAGCACAAATGCAACCTCCATTCCCTGCACCCGGTCCATGGAAATGGTAGTAAAGCTATTTTAAAACCAAACAAATAAATTCATGCGCTCAAAAAAAAAAATGGAGGAGCTCTCAAAATGCCAGAGTGGGGAGAGAAAGCAAACCAGAGAAATGCTACCTAAACATGGTGAGTCGAACATGCTCCTTTCCGAGATGTCAGTCCAGTGACAATGAGGCCATATTTTAATGCATTGGCTCACAAGAGCAAAGAAAGCAGGCATCTGTTTTACTGCTGTACTGCTAAGCCTCCAAGTCACAGTGACTCAACACGAAAGAAGTGGGTTTCTCAATTGCACACAGTGCAGTCCGGGAAAGCAGGGGATGAGGGGAGTGTGTCCAGACTCAGAACTCCTTCAACATGTGACTCCCAAGGTGGCCATGGAGAGTCACCATCCAGTTGGCAGAGAGAAAAAGAGGAGTAGGGTTACCAGTGGGAAATGTCCTGAGCCAGCTGTGGGTACAGCACATGTTCTCTGCCCACTTTCTGCTGACTGTTGCTCCATGGGGCACCAGGTTTTTGCAGGGAAGAACTGGAAATAGTCCAGGTGAGTGCCACACACAAAAATTTGGGGAACACCCACCTCCTTTTAGCAGGCTACACCTTCCTGTCCAGGGAACATCTGTCTCACCTTCTTTGCATTCAGGGTAGCCCTAGGAAGCAGCCCCAAATGCAGGGCCAAGAGTCCCAGATCTAGGGTTTAGATTTCACCTTCCTCATCTTCAGTTTTCTTGGGTTGGGAGACAATGCAAACAGGCACCTTGTTCTGCAGAAGCCCAGAGATGTGAAGGAGGCCGCCTTAATGCAATGACTCAGAGAAGGATTTAAAATTTTCACTCAACGGGAGTGTGCTGATTCACATATGCTCCAACACATGTGCTGTAGGAGTTCAGCAGAGCAGGGGTGGTGAAGAAAAATATTTAAAGAGCAAATAGAAGAAAATTCCTCTGGCTGATGATACAGTTCATTGGCAGAGCACTTAGTTAGCATGTGCAGGGCTCTGGGTTCCACCCCAATACCATGAAAAATATTCTCCAATCATAAACAAATATATGAGTCTCTAGACAGAAAATGTAACCAGATTTCAAAGCAATATGAACATAAGCCCACATTTGAAGACATCATTAAGAAATGGGAAAATATCAAAAGGTAAATCATGAAGGCATATGGGGGGAAAGCAGATAGCCTTCAAAGGATGATATTTACATCAACAGTAGACTTCTCCATAGAAAACAACGAAGGTCAGAAAATTGAGGTAATTTGTTAATGACAAATATTTTCTGAAATAGGGTAAAATGCATTGCAGTATTTCTAGGCGTAACTATTTGAGAATTAAATAATTCAAACTGTCCATTCCAAAATGATCTCCAGTACTGAGAGCAAGAAGAAGTAAGATAGAAAATATGCATGAAAGATACCCAAATACATAGAAACAAAAATGGCAAGACATTGTTACTTTCTCATTGCTGGGACAAAATAAGCTATACCTATAAGCAAAAGGACAAGTTTATTTTGGCTCACAGTTTGTAGAGGTTGCAATTCATAGTCCAGTGGTCCCAAAGCTGGGTGGCACGACAAAGGAGAAAGTGTCCATGGTATGGCAGGCAGGAAACAGGGTGGGATCAAGTGGGGAGGAGGGCGGAGATAGACCCTTCAGTCCATGCCCCCAATGGCCCACCTCTTCAACTTCTAACATCACACCCAGCTATAAACTCACCAGTGGACTAATCCAGTATCACAATCCCACAATCCAGTCACTCCCCGAAATCCCACCTCAGAGCACATGAGCCTTTGATGAAGATCTAGCTATATGGCTATGTGTTTGACCATGCAGGGCAGAGTCCTAGATACTTAAAGAGAAATTGTAACAGAAGTGTCCACTGGAAGGTGACCTGGTTGGAGTCTAGAGGGAGAGAGACTTATTTTTACCATATACTTTCAAAGCTGTCTAAATTTTATGCATGTTTATACAATGATTTTTCAAAAATATTTTTAAAATTGCATGATGCCCTTAGAACTCAGTGAAATATAATGACATAATATTGAGGGATTATGGATGATGTTTTGTTCCCTTTATACTTTGTGTTCTGAATTTCCTATGAAGATTAGATAATGATTCTATAATCAAGGAAAATAAACTAAAATAGAAGCAACTGTAATGTAAGTGGAAGTGTAATTTTCAGGTAAGTACCCTTTCATGTAAATATAGGAAACTAAGAACTTCAGTCCCTGGAAGCATAAAACTGTGGAAGATCTCAACCTAGCATGGCCATGTAGGAAGGCTTGTAATAAAACATGGAGGGGAAAATAAAACATGGAGGGGAAAAGAGAAATGTTAAAAATAAAGAATATGCTCTACTGCATAGCATTGTTCAGTCACAGTGGTCCCTCTGGGCAAGAAGTGGTTGTTGACACAGAAGAAAAATAGCAGGTTAATTATGAGGAGAAAAAGGCACTAAATTCATCATTTAACTTTATACACAAGAACAGATCTTTTGATTTTTGTTTGATTGTTGTTTTTTATAGGTACACACAGGCCCTTGAAGGTAAGTTCATATTTTGTACACAAAGAAGATCTCAGGAAGATGGTGGCGAAAGATGGTGTGGTAGCTTGGAGGTGGTTTGTCCCCAGGCTGATGTGGTACAAGGTTGGTCTTCAGTGTGGCGATGTTGAGGTGGTGGAAACTTTAGTGGGTGAGGCCTCACGGGAGGAGGTTAGGTAATTGGGAATGCTGTCCTTAGGACAGACTGGAATCATTCTCGTGAAACCTTAGCCAGTCCCTGTGAGTTGTTATGAAGCATCAAGGCTTACTCTCCCCACTCTCTAGTTTCCTGTCACATCAAGCGATCTTTCCCTCCTCCATGACCATGATGACACCTGCCCCCATGTAACACAGACATGGGGACCCTCCAGAGTTCAACAGATGTGAATACTATGCTCTTGCACCTCCACCACTTGTGAGCTCAGCAATCCTTCTTTACAAAATTCTCAGCTGTCTTAGTTACTTCCTTTGTTGCTAGGATAAAATGGCTAACACCCACAATTTAAGGAAAGAGGGGTTTATTTTGTCTCACAGTCTGCAGAGGTTTCAGCTGGCACCTAGGCAAGGCGGGCTGACACAGAGCCATGGAAGAGGGAACAGTCCACGGAATAGTGGCAGGAAGTAGAAAGAGAGCGAAGGAGGGAGAGGGATGGACCCTGCCAGGCTACACACCCAGTGGCCCGCCTCCTCCAGTCAGGCTTCACCTCCAACAGTACACCCAGCTATAACCTCACCAGCGGATGAACCCACTGCTATCACACAACCACTATCCATTCACCTCCCCAAAGCCCCAACACAAGGACATGAGGCTCTGGTGGGGGCACGTTTAGACAGAAACCGTAACACAAGCCTTGTGTATTAGCAACAGAGCAGGGACTGAAATAGATGCTATGAGAGGAAATGTTCACATGCCTGCTCGTTATCAAATTTATATCAATATAAATCTTCAAAAACAACTACCTCCATGTCCTTCACTTGGCACTTTGGTATACAAACCATTAAAAGGCATCAGGATAACTGAGAATTTAGTTGTAAATAAGACAAACCGGGATAACCGTCAGAGGCATTACTTCCCCCCTCTCCCCCTCCAGTACTTCCTAGAGGTCATTTGCAAAGCTACTTTGTCTTCCATTGCCTCCAGCCACAAGCAGCCAGAGCTCCTAACCTGTTTCACTCCCATGCCCTGAGATTTAACCCAGCATGTCCCTCATTACCTTTTTAAAATACTCCCCTTCCTTCTTGACCACCTAAACCTTGGCTGTTTCTGAAATCATGCCACTCTGCCTCCACTTAGACATCTAATGAGCACAGTGAACTTAATGGAAGAATCCCAACAGGCCTCCAGCATTTCCCACACTGGGTCTTCCTTTCGACTCTTCCTCTACCTGGCAGCACTGTCCTCAAAGTTCCTGCCACAGTCACAGTAGCATTACAGTTACGCCTCTCCTGCTCTCGCTACTGACATCTGATCCCTACACTAGTCCTGCTCTCTATCTCCACATTTAATCTGAATGGACTCACTCACTTGCCACCTACCTGGTGACTGCCCCAGGTCCATGTCTCACCTTAAACAGTCTGTGTCCTGGGTTACTACTGTCTGCCTGGAAACCTTCCTTATAATTTGTTATGGCAGAGAACTCATCGCTGATTTTTCAGTATAAATCTTGATTTTTAGAGAGGTTTTCACAGACTACTCAGCCTCCAACACACTCTCATTCTTTAATGCTTTTTATGTCACCCTAAACTCTTCTTGATTGATCATCTGTCACTGCCATAAGATTGATTGATTGATTGACTGATGATTGTGATCTGTCTTGATCTTATTCACAAGTAAATTCCCAGAGATGCAGTCAGAGCTGGTACATGGTAGGTCTTTGGTAAATTCGGAATGAATGCTCTGTCAACATCCTGGCCATAATTTTGGACCATGAGCACCTGGAGGTTAGAGGCAGTTCCATATGCACACCTGTATTCCTCTTACCTGGTGCAAAGATACTGTACACTGGCTTAATAAGAACCCAGAGTTAGGCTTCTCAAGTTCTGAGCGTATAAAGAAGTAGAACTGATAAACAAATAGCCCACTTCTTAGCCTCCTGCCTCTCTAAATAATTATTCCAATTATTCATGGTATTTACAAAAGACTGACTATACTCAGGGTCCTGGTGTTACTTTCTCATTGCTGAGGCACAATGCACAACACTCAGAGTTAAAAGGAGGAGAGGTTTATTTTGGCTCACAGTGTATGGAGGTTTCAGTCTATAGTCAGGTGGCCCCAAGGCAGCGTGGCATGGCAGAGGAGAAGCAGCTCCCAGCATGCTAGTGGGAAGCAGAGAGCAAAGGGAGACCCCACAGGCCAGTTACTCACCTCCTCCCAACAGACCTCACCTCCCACCATCACATTTAGCTCATCGATGGGCTAATCTAATAATGCTTATCATGTCCTCATGATCCAGCCACTTCCCAAAATCCCCAGTGATGAGCACATGAGGCTTTGGGGAGACATCTGGATATACACTGTAACACTCAACTACTGTCCCACCTCCTTGCCCACCTTCACTTACCTGAGCACTTGAACCCCCACATGACAAGAGGTACTATCATCCCCACATTAGAGATAAGAACACCGTGGCCATTTCCTAGAGGAAACACATTCCATTTGCCATGGAAATCAGACTCCTCATTGCAGACTTTGGGAGCTCACCCACCTAGCCATGCTTGGCCATAGTCAGGTGGCTCCAAGGCAGGGTGGCATGGCAGTGTAGTGTGTGACAGTTAGCAGCACTGGGACATGAGAGTATCAGCCTTTTTGCCCTCGGTGAGGATGGGGAGTTTGATTTACACAATTTGATTTTCACCCTTGCATCTTTTCTAAGCTGAGCTTAGAATTATGCTATGGTACCCAATGCCACTAGACCCATGTGGCATCTCAAAGTAAATTAATGACCATTAAGTACATTTTAAAATCCAGCTCCTCGGTGTTATTAATTGTGTTTCTTCTCAGTAGCCACATGAGGCTCACAGCTACCACACAAGAGACCCCAGATAGAGCACATCTCCATTGCCCAAAGCTCTCTTGGACAATGTCAACTAAAAGTACTGATTCTTCAAGAGCAAAGACCCTATCACACACTTGTCATCATTCGTTTGACTAGGCGAGGGGTCAGCTCAGTAATTTGCACAGCAGAGACTTTCATAAATATGAGGGTCCACTCCTGAGCCTGAGGTGTGTCTTTGCCTCTTCTGTGCTGTCTTGTTGCTAATAAGTAGGCATTCATGTAAATCAAACTCCCCGCCCCTCACTGAGGGCAGAAAGGCTGATGCACTTGTGTCCCCAGTGCTGCTAACTGTGTCACACACTACGTCCAGCATCTTTTATTTGCCTGTTCTACTCCTAATTAGAGATGTTGATTGCGTTCTTTGTCCATATGGATTTTTTCTCAAGAAATAGCAGCTCTGAACTTTCGATACCCTGGAGAGAGAACTCAAAGTCAAGATCTATTAAGGATATGTGTAACATTCAAAGCCAAGTTTTCCAAGGTTGTAATTTTATTTTCTTTAATTCGATTTCTTTTCCAGTAGCAACATTCAAATCTCATAACATTCTGATGGATTTCCATAGTCATGTTAATCACGACCTTGTGCTCCATTACCAAGAACCAGAGGCAGGTTCAACGCTTTGATTCAGGGTCCTGCTGGGTGCCCCCCTGGATTTAGCCATAGGGGCCCAGGAAGGGCCAGCTATGTTTCTGGCCTCATGCTAAAAATTAGAGATTAGAAGGAGGAACCTGGACACCCAAGGGATTCTTATCAATAACCATTCACCCCCTCATTTAATTGATTGATATTATTAAGTACTTATTTAATCCCAGGCACTATAAGGGGCCATGGGAATTCAGGAGAACACAAAACAGCTGGAATCCCTGCTTCTGTGAGAGTGGTAGCAGGAAGATGGTCCACAAACCAATACAAAAGGAGCATATGATACATCAAGTGCCAGTAAATAATATTAAACATGGAGAGTCAGCTGGCAGGACAGAGAGCAGAGGCTGAGTGCAGGGTCTTAGGAGGAGCATTAGGAAAGGAGCCTTGTCAAGGGGGTGTGGATATGGTGTGAGAGGGACATGTGGACACGCGGGTGCTCTCAGGTTAGAAGGTGTAGGATTTGCAAATGCCGTGCATAGGAAGGCAGGAGCCCAGGGCATCTGTAGAGCATCTAGGAGGAGGAGAAGGAAGATGGGCATAGGCATGAAGCGGAGCTGTGTGCGAGAGTCTCGTGCGCACTGGGAAGATGTGGCGTTTATTCTGAAGTCTGAGTAGAGTTGTGATCTGATCAGACTCAGACTGTAGAGAAATCTCTCTGCGGAAGAACTGGACTTCACTAGCAAAGAGGGAAAGGACAACGGCTGGAGGACAGCAGTTGTGGCCCTGGGGAGAGGCTAGTCCACCTGGGGATCAGAGCTGGGGACCAGGAGGGTCTGCAGATGTAAGTGGGGAGAAGAGGCGGCCCACATGATAAATGTATGATTGCGAGAGGACACCTGACAGGGGTGATCAGATTTCACAGGTAAAAACCAGAAGAACACCAATGAGCAAAGTTCTGGGTTAGCAACCATTAGCTTAGCTCTGGGAAGACTCTGCTCCTGCAACCTGCAACGGGCAAGTTCCATGCACCTCTCCCAGCAGTGAAAAGCCAGAGTGGGCCCCACAATTTGCCTGGTGCTGGACCTTGAAGAGGTAGGATTTAGAGATCTGTTTGTGTCCCAGACTTCCTGCACAGACACAGAGTGAGGGGCCTATGGCTCCAAGGAATCCATCAAAAGTCTTAGGTATGACCCGCGGGGACAGATGGCAGAGAAGCACTCTTACACAAGCCTGCCTTGCTCTGCGCTCTTGGTCCCTACCCCCAATGTCCCCCGAACTGGCACCAACACAATGAAAAGAGCACAAATTCCTTAGGTAAAGGTGCAGAGGTGCAAACAAGTATTGTGAGCCAAAGGATAAGGAGGAAATAATAAGCTGT
Source organism: Dinomys branickii (assembly GCA_004027595.1). Lineage (NCBI taxonomy): Eukaryota > Metazoa > Chordata > Mammalia > Rodentia > Dinomyidae > Dinomys > Dinomys branickii. The sequence continues at coordinate 24,457 of PVLD010021389.1, forward strand.
GAGGGGCATGCCGATGAGACCGCAGCCTGTGCGGCCACCGAGTGCTGGGCTCCCACACGTCCACCGAGCAGGGAGTTTGCAAGACCTGGGAGGTGGAGAGAAACAGGAACAGCCAAGAGGAAAAGAAAGAAATATGCTACTTCCCAGAGCCTATTCACCGTGGAGCCAAGGGTGAGAGGAGGAAACACCCACCTTCGGGAGGTTTTTATTAAGAAGCAGAATAAGACATTAAGTAATGGCTTATGGGAGTGCTCAGCCTAGGCTGGGAAACAACCAGTGATTTCGGAGAGCTATATTATTACTTTGTGTTTGCTTATCTTTTTCTCTTCTTACCTGATAATCATCTGTAGCTCTGTCTGTCTTTCTAAGGACATGTGAGAAAATAGAAAAGGTTACAGAGGACAGTCAAAGAATTGCATATTATTACCTGTCTTTCCAGAGCCGACTGTGCAATTGTTTGTTTTTGATGAGATAACAATGAAGATAGAATTGTTAAAAGCAAATGCTGTTCAAATTTCATCAAGCCGTACCTCGCTCCCCCACGCACGCAGACACCCTCAACCACCACGGATCTTCTCAGAGGCCCCCCCGAGCCTTTGTCAGTGTGTGACTGGTAAGAAACATAGACCTCGAGGGCCTCCCTGCCCACTGGAACCAGCAGAGCCTCTGTATTAGTGGGGTGGTGTTCATGTCTTGTGCAGGTTCTTAGGTAGGGTTTCCCAAATAAGTGGTTACTGGCCCTGGCACCTTAATAATCTGATCCTTCCTGCTGTGATGCCCCCAACCCTTGCAATCCACCTGCTGGCCTTGAAGACCCTTCCTCTCTGTGCCATATCCCACCATCCCCCCCACACACATACTGCCTGGCAGCCCCCTTTGTTCCAGAATACACCTTGTGGAGTGACATCAGGGGGATCCCCTTCCCTGTTCCTAGGCTCACTTCACTGACCTGTGGGCTCCAGGCTGGGATCAGGTTGTGTATCACTAGAGCGAGCACTGAACTTGCCACAGGGTTACTTCTCCTTGAGTTTTGTGCAATAAATGAACAAATAACAAAAAGCATGAGTTTTCCAGGAGTGATAGAACACCAACACTCTATCTCATCCCTACAACATCACTGGCTACCCCTGCATTTCAAAACTGGCTCATGTGGATTCATTCCAAGCAAACGCCTGCACCAGTGATGTAATGGAAGGAACAACTCTGCATGATACCAGCTGCTGTGTTACTTCCCTGTCTCACCCACAAGGTAGGCCAGCCAGATGCTCAATTGAAAAGGCTTGGATTCGTATGCAAGCTCTTTCACTATGATCCCATGCAGCCTTCGGTGAGTGGCCTTTCACCTGATCAACTCCAGTTTCCATGTCTGTAAAACTGGCAAAATCAAAGACTTGACCGCATACGTTTGCCCTCAAAACAAAAGTGAGTCCAGGCACAGCTGAGCACAGTGCCCGCGATGCAAGTGTTGAGACTCTAGGCATCGTCCCTGGCACCATTTTTCTTCGCACTTATTAGCTCATCTCTGCAGCGAGCCCATAGATCTAGCATCATACTATATAGGAGCCACCATTTGCAGAATGTTTTCCATAAATGCATGGAAAGTTCTAGCACTCAACCGGGAAACTCCTTACCCTACATCTCACCTATATCTGCTGCACCCCTGTGCCCAGAGGCTGTCCTGTCTTTTGGAATCCTGATCACACTGCCCATCTCCCATGGTCACTTTCCTGTGCCCAGAGCTGAGGAAACGGCTGCATTGACCTGGACTTTTCTTTTCCGATCTTGATTGCAGGGCTGCTTCAGTTGAATTCCCTACCTGCTCTACAGCAACCAAGTGCTACATCTGAGCTAGTTCAGGTCCTAAGAGCTGACGTTGCAGTGTGCACTGTCACCTGGGTGCAGAGAATAGGAGAATCCCACAGGTCTGAGTTCTCCAGAAGGCAGGCCAAGTGTAGGCACATAGTTGGAAGTGGTCAGTCCTAGTTTATTTATAGCTGAGTTGAAGGCAATGTTATGTGCAGCAAATTCTGGCTGGATACACACCACCCTATTTGCTCCCTAATGTATAACTAGCAACTCCAAAACTTAGTGTTCAAAACATCAAATTATTGTAACTACAAATCAGAGTTCAGTAGGTCGAGAGTTTGAGATAGACATACAAAATGCATGCATCATATATATGGCATCATGATATCATATACAATATTGGTTTTTCTAAAATCTACTGAAGTGTCTTACCTTCAGAAGTGATAAGTTAGAAAAATCTTGACTCAAGTCTCATTGACTGACATACATAAGTGGATTCCACAGTGTAACGATACGCAGATCACCGGTTAGCATGCATGTCGACAATCGAATCTGTACACCAGCTATGTAGCTTTGTACACCACAAGCCAGCTTTGCATTAGTCAGGAAACCCAGAAAAAATAGGCAATGGAATTATGCTGATTTTTAAATATAATTTTCCAGTAGTTTAAAAAGAATAAGTTTTTCATTTAAAAAGCCAGCAGGATCAGCAGGCAACTAAGTTCTGTTTTAGTTGGAAATCAGTGGGTGGGAATATAAAGCCACTTTTTTTTTCCTAAATGGAACTGGAGAAGCAGCAGATCTAACAAGTTGCAATCAGGCAAATTTCTTTTTTTTTTAAATATATGAGTGAAGAGTTGAAGTTTTCTTTTTCCATTATGTATTTTTTAATCCAACATAGCAGTAACAAATCACCTTTGCAAATCTCAGTTCTTTTTTGCTGTATAAAACCTTTATTGGAGGGAATAAAAAAAAACTCTAAAACACCAAGAATCTACAGAAAATCAGATGTTTAAGAGGCCAAAATATCCCAGTGCCATTTTCACAAGAAAGTCAAGGAGTGGAACTGCAAAAGGGCATCTCACCCGGCCCCACGCTGAGGGCCAACTCAGAGCCACCAGTCATGGCCTGGACAGACTCACGCTGGGAGAGCAGCCTGGGCAGAGGTGGGGTGGTATCAGCAGGCAAGGAGGCTTAGTGCGGAGGGCAAGCACAACTAGGCATCTGAAAAAAGGAGCTGGGCTCAGGGTAGGGTGACAGTGTCAGCCCCAGGAAGGAACAGGTCAGGTAAGCTCTACCCTTCAGGGGCCCCAAGCAGTACACTGCTGCCTCCTCCTCCCTTTCTCAGCTTCTCAACCCAGAGCAGGGCTCCTTGTGTCCACACACTGACCCGTGTGAAGGGCAAGTGACAGAAATGTGTACAAATGGCATGAGACAACTCTTAGCACACAGACATGTCCTGCCCAGACCTGGCAGGGGCATCTCTAGCGGGCCCAAGACTTTGTCAGGGATGCCCCAAGGATGTCCCTGGAGGGTGTTGCCCTGCCTGCCTTTACAGGCACTGATTTGGGACATCAGGAATCATTTCTTTTAGACAACAGATCACTTCCTCAACAGCTTGTGTGTGTGTGCATGTGTGTGTGTGTGTGTGTGTGTGTGTGTGTGTGTGTGTGCGTGTGTGTGTGTGTGTGAACATTTTATGTACATGCATGTACGTGTGTGTGAGTGTGGGGGAAGCAAGGGCATTATTCAACAGACCCTATGCATAGTGAGTTCCTGAAGGCAGTGTGCAGCAGAAACCGAAAGTGAACCTGGGTTTCTATATGCAAAGAATCTTTCCCTCCAGCACCTACTTCTTCCAATGTCGACATTTCACTGTTGAGTCCTGCTTAACCACATGCCAGTACTCAGGTTTGTGGACACTCATGTTGGAAGACCTAGATGAAAATTCTGGCTTTCCAACTTATAGAGGCAGGTGATTTCACTGCTCTTTACCTTGGTTTCCTCATCTTCAAAGAGGAATTAGGCCAACTGCTACCTCGCTGTATTCCTAAGGGAATTAAATGGGCTTATCCAGCTAGCGCACCAACAGAAATTCTTGGTGTGAACATCAGCTTCTGTATTCTCTTGCATTTAACTTGTCCATCTATGACCTCACCCTAAGAGACTTGTGGACACCTTTGACCTCCCCATTTCAACCACCATTCATGAAATCATCACCAGGTTCTATAGATTCCACAGCCATAACAGGTTGGAGAAAATGCTTTCTTCTCCTCCCAGCTCAGTCCCCAGCTTTGGGTCAGTGGTCACTACTGCACACTGCACTTCTAGTCCTGGAACCCTGCATTCCACAATACCCCTATCCCATGCACCAACTATCAGGAACCCCAAAGCTGCCTCAAGCTGCAGGGTTGGCCAGCGGAGCTCCCCCTGTTCTGGCTGCATTAGGCCATGACCTTATCTCAGACAACACAGTCCCCATCCCTCTCAGAGAGTGAGGAGCCCACACTCTTTCCAGTCCCAGGCACAATCTGCTTTACATTTTAAAAGATGAGCTCTTCACCTCCACAGCAGAATCCATGCTATGGGTAACAGGGCAGGCTTCTTTTCTAGTTCTTTTCAGTACCCCTAGCTAAGCTCTGTAGAAAGTGGGTATTTAATAAATCCATGTTAAGTGAGAAAAGGAGAAAATCCATCCACTCTAGCAGGGAAAGTAGTGTGAATTCCGACAGTCCCTGCGTGGAAAGTTCCCCAGACTCTCCCAGGGGGAAACAAGTGTCCCTCCTCCCAGAGCTGTCTATAATTAGACCATGATGCAAGGCTGAGGGCATGTCAAACAGCAATCTCTTTGTGAGCAGCAGCTCACTTGTCCTTAAGGTGCTTTCTGTGTCACTCTAATCTTATATTCTGAGATCTTAGATACATTTCTGTCACACGTAGGCAACCCTTGACTCCCTTCACTGTGGGCGGACAATAGCAACTCGAGCAATGAGGAAAACCCACAATTAGATACACTTGGCGAGGTGACAGTGCTGTTATATTCCGTGTGATGCATGGACTCTTCTTGAGCACCTAATATGTACAAAGCGCCCAGCTCTGACATGAGAAGGGGGACGGGCACATCTGAATGTATCTTTTATTCTGCTTGACCAGATTATAAGGTGCTAATGGGTGGGCGTAGAAATGTCACTGAAAAGGTAAATTAAGGTGATTAACTCAGACTTGGATGCCAAGCTGAAGAGAGAATTGAGCTAGTAACAAGGAGCCCAAGATAGATTCCTACATAAGACGATGTGCAGGGAGCCCCAGAGTGATTGGGTGTTACAAGGGTGATCTCTGTGCTTCTCTACTTCCTCTTTCATCCTGCAGAACAAATTGAGGGTGCGTGTGGGGCTATTATCACAGGGTTCTGTCACTTTTAAGTGGTATCATGGGGCTGATGTACATACCATTGTTTCATAATCTGTAATCTCAAACCCAGGAGGAGCAGCTGATGCTGGCTGGGCTGGGACTTAGGACCAGGAAAGCTGGCTGGGGAGAGGACAGATCAGCCAGGCCCAGACTATGACTGAAAGTGGGTAGGAGGGGACACACAATCCCAGGCAGGAAACTTGTGCACAGTCCCCAGCCAAGCACTTGAGCTGATTGTGGGAAGAAGCCACCCTGGAGCCATCACTCCAGCCCATTACATTTGCTGGGACACGGGGCACTTTTATGACATAAATGTTTGTCTAGCGGGAAAAGCTAGAGACAATGTTAATAAATCAGTCAAAAAAACAAAACCCAAAGAAGTAGGTAGCTAAGAAATTCAGCCCAGACCAATATCCCTGCTCCTTCATTGAAGCTGTGCTATTTAATATGGCAATATTCATGCACTTTAAGCTGAAGCCCTCTTTGTCTTTCCTTTGCTGCTCTCCTTGCCAAATGGTGCCAAGCAACCTGACTCCTTCTAGAATATTCTACGCCTTCATGATGACCAATAGCAGTACACTCAGGGAGACAGGACTCCCTCCCAAGGACACAAGTCCAGACTGACTTGTTTAAATATGAGAGAAACTGGATGAAATGCCAAAGCGCTCTGTGGGTTCACAGACATGAATTCATAGTAACTGAATTTGCTCACTTATTTTCCACAACTTGATGGTAAGTGAGACCCATCCTGGGGAGATGGAGCTAAATGATAGCAGTAAAGAGTTGAGAACCTCAACAAAGTAGGGAACTACTTCTACTGAGCTCCAGGCTACATAGACAGACACTAGGATCTGGAGACCGATACATCTTTGTTCCTTCCTTCTTCTGAGACTCTCAGCCTCCCCTGCCCTCTAAACACCTGTCTTTTCACTCTGTCCCACAACCCTCCCTCCATCCCTTCCTCTTCCTCTTCCTTTTTCCTCTTCTTTCTCATTCATCCAGGATAACTGCTGTATTCTCTGCATTTCTAATGTCATATTGTCAGTCTACAATGGGCCATTTTCTGCTGATTCTACTCCCTTCTAGGAAATTATATTCAATCCAATTACTTGGGCATCCTTTCAGCCCTGGTAAGAAAATCTCTTATTGTGTCTTAGCTAAGTTCTTGTCCATCTCTCTCTTCTCTCTTTTCTTAGTAAGTTGTCTATTAGTTGTGATAGACAGGATAATGGTGCCTGCTGTGGTTTGGGTGTGGCTCCGAGAATCTCCCGAGGTGCTCTCAGTGTGGTAGCATCAGTAGTGGTGAGAACTTTAGGATGTGGGACCTCTTAGGAGGTGTCATTGGGGCTCTGCACTTAGGAGGGATTAGAGAGCTGCCCTACGGGCCTCAAGAAAGAGCTGAATCCCTGAATTGCTCCCTGGCTTCCTGTCTCTGGCTGTGACCTCCCTCTTCCTCCCCAATCGTGGTTGTTTACCAGAAGGTCTTCACTGACCCAGGCCAATTCCAGCACCAGGCCCTTGAGCCTCCAGAAGTGTGACTTTGATAAGCATCTTCCCTTTACAAAGTTTCAGGTATTTTATCACACTCCTCCCCAGAAAGCAGATTAATGCAGTCCCCCAAAGATATTTGTTTGAATTCCCAGAACCTACCAATGGGTTAGGTGTCTTAGCCACAGGAAATTAAGGTTGCAGGTAGAATTAAGATTGGTAATCACAATTTGTAATAGCTAAAATGTGGAAGCAACCCAAGTGCCCATCCACAGAAGACTGGATTAAAAAATTGTGGCATTTTTATACAATGGAATATTATTCAGCTATAAAGAAAGACAATTTTGGGAACTTTGTAGGCAAGTGGACAAAACTGGAGTCCATACTCATAAGTGAAATAAATCAGCGATACATGTGCAGG